>VDFB02173768.1:73880-254491 GCA_007258455.2 Sequoia sempervirens
TCAACTTGAGGAGAACTTAGGTGTAGAAGACAATGGAGACTTAATAGTGAGAAATTGGAGAAACCATTAATTGTATCTACTCTATGTACTTGTTCATTTATTGATTAATAACATTTTGGTAAATGAGCAACTTTTTGCTACTAGTTGTTCTTTACCATTCTCAAGGTTTTCTAGGATAAATCCTAAGATTTATGTGGTGGATTCTCCTTATTTTTGAAAAATTTTACTTACAAACTTTATGTCCTCCAAGGCTATCTAATTTCTAGAATAAGTAGGATAATAGTTGAAATTCATATTTTTGCACTTTTTGACTTATAAAATATTATGTCCTCCAAGACTATCTAGTTTCTAGAATAAGTAGGATAGTAGTTGAAATTCATATTCTAGTAATTTCCACAAAGTAAATTATTAGTTATTATAAATCACTCATGCTTCTTCCATTCATAGTTTCATTTTGCATCCAAAATCAAACCATTCATGTAGATTGTTCTCACTTTCCCATCTATCCTAGATCAACTCTATAGATTTTTCCATATAATCCAAGATGAATGAAACTTTAACTACATGGTATAATATGATGGATTTCTCTAAGTAGTCCACCTTCTTGTAGTGATCCTTATGGTGATGAACATAGATAATATTGCACAAATGATTTAAATTAATCACCTTTGATACTTCATGGTGTTTCTATGCCTTATGATAATGACATACTTCATGCAACTCAAGATGACCTTCCCCTACAACTCTTGATACCTTTTTGCATGACCTTAACAACTTATTGACTATTAATAGATCACTTTTATTTTTTATAATGAACATTATTAGTGAACCAAAAATCATTGCATTTGATGGATATAGAGATGATTTCCGAGATGTTATATCTTTTATTTTTCATTATATGATCATGTGAATGATAATAAATTCTTAATGAGTGCATTTAGGGAAGTCTATTCTAGAAATATTTGCAATTGTTTAATGTACTTTATACTTCCTTTACTTCATTCCATTTTCTAAAAAACATATTCCTAAATTTTTATATTGTATTCTTAGAGTGTATTGTCACAATGATATGACTTTTCTAACCTTTATTAGCTACAACCTCTAGATAATACTAGAGAACCTCTTATATTTTCTCACAAGGCATCTCCTTTGGTGTCTGCAATGATTCTTCTAGTACTTCACATGAACTCAACATGGCCCAAATTGTTTTACTTGATCCTTCTTTGAGAAAATATTTTGGGCTACAAATGAATCTTGATGCTTTGACATATGACTATTATGCTCATTATCACTAGATTAAAACTTAAAAGAGGGAAATGGCTATAAAATTACAAGTTTAAAGAAGGATATCAAAAGTTTAGATTTTGATATATGATTATCCTTCATATGTTTCAATGAATCCTCATGACTATATTATATAACATTGACATAAAGCACGTGGGAAAATAAATCACCCTACAATTAGATCTAGATTATAACCTTAGTTCAAGAGTTAAACCTAGACATAATAGAGCTAAGGCTAAACTAAAACTAGGATTTGAGTAAATGAGATAAAGAAAGTGATAAGTGAGAAGGAAATAAAATATTATATATTTTTTAACATGATGATTTTGACCTCTTTGATTAACTATGGCATTATGATAGAAATATAAAAAACAAGAATACGCCATTGTAAAAGTGATCTTGAGACACTTAGAAGGAGATATTTTGAGACTCCTAATGCTTGAGATAGATGTGCAATTGTAGTCTAGTCCTAACCCTAGTATATACATGTAACCTACTCTAAATAAATGGTTTAGTTCTACACTCTTATTGACTTGTGGAATTTTATAACATATGTCGATGTCTCTATTTGAGAAATTAGTGGCACTAAAACATATCTTTGGGGGTGTTATAGATAGAGAGAAGACCATTAACTCCCTTTATATGATGTAACACAATGAAAAATAATTAACAATAAATGTAAATGCTGATACAACTAAGATTGAGTCTATTGAGACTTGTCTAAGATTAAAGCTAAGACTACTACAACTAATTGTAGACACATAATATCATTTTTTGATTAAAATTACCAAGGTTGATGTCATTAAATATAATTTTGAGACACACAACTTGAGACCTTTGATGAATAATATGATAGGTAATGGGCATATCCTAGGAAATTTTGCATGATAAGCAAGAAATTTAGAATTTAAACTAGAAGGATTAGACTAGGCACAATCCTACCTAAGGGACAAGATAATGAATATGCCATAGTCAAGGGATAGAGAATGTTATAGAAATGGACTAGTCATGTTCTTAGTGTATGGATAAGAAAATTTTGAGGATAGGCCGATAGTTAGAGTTAGCTAGTGCACCAAAGTCAAATTAAATGCTAAGACCGTGCATTTATGACATCCAAACAAAGTAGTGCAAATAATGTAGAGAAAATAGAAATTATAAATTAAATATTCTAGATAAATAAAGAGTTGAGTATGATAAATTTGTTGAGATAAAAAATAGACATGTGCTAAAAATAAAAATGAGATGGATTAGGGAAGCATGCCTCGATATTAATAGAAGGTAATTTGAGTAATTTCACACAGTAATTGAAGATATATACCTAAAATATAAAATTAGATTATAGATCATAGAGAAAATATGACTAAAATCTAAAAAGATGAGTTTTTAGGATGCAATTATGGCAATCATATTGTCTAAGATGTGTGATTCCATCTTGAGAAAATTTGGACCTTTGATACTTGCAAAAATTATTTGCCAAATATTATCTAAAGTAAAGAAAATTTGGTGGTGCTAATGAGCTTTAAGGAATATATAGTGTATGCATTGAAGTTCAAGAATTCTTTGTGTCTTAATCAAGCTCCAAGATTGAGTTAATAGTAGTAAAATAGATGAGGTGCAATAATGGATGTCATTGAGCTAATTATTAATATATCATTAATGAAGTCCATTGAAAATTGATGAGTGGTTATGTTTAAAGATGTCATTGGATTGTACCTTGATGTCAATTTTTGATGGTTGATGATCCTTGATGTCAACAAATAAGCACTAGTGATATAATCATGCAAAAATAAATGTTCTTTGGCACTTTTGTAATCTCCAATTTGTCATTGATTCTTCTTCTATGTGAAAGTGTCCTAAGATGATGTCATTGTATACACAACCCTAACCACATAATTCAAATGTTTAGCGTCCATGTTGATGAGTAATGATTAGATCTTGGGATTGTCTACCATTATAATGTGGAGTTTAAATTTTGGAGAAGGGGATGCAGCCACACCCATGATCTTTGTCTAGGGGATAAAATCAAAGTTGAGATCTAGTATGAGTTGCACTTGAGCTAATGAAAATTGGGTCACGAATGTTTTGAATAGAGAGATATTGAATGATAGAGTGTAATATTGGGTCTTAGATTAATGAGTATGCTAAAATAGATAAATCATGCATTAAAATAATTCATCAAAAATACCAAACCAAAATGACATAAAATGAGGGAATTTTTTAGGGATATACACTTTTTTCTCTACATGTACATATAAATAACTAATAAATAATTCCCCTATAATTTTATAATAGAAAACCTCTTACACCATCCTTCTTTCTCTCACTTGTGACCTTAAATATAGCTTCTCCCATTCCTACCCTACAATAAAACCCATTCCCAAACACCCCACTTCTATTCTTAGGGTGTTCACTAAAGGAAACTCAAATTTCTAGATGTGTAAGATGCATATTAATTATAGGGGGCTTGGAGTGCATTCCAAAGAGGTTGGAGTGCATGCACATCATCTCATATAAAATCTCTAACAATAAATTTGAGCTTCCTGCAATTATATTCTCAAAATCTTATTGAAGAGGAGTAAAAGAATACCCCATTTTAATTTTATGTTAATTTAAGGACAAATAAATAACTATTAATAAATCTATCATAGACTAAGATAAAATTTTGTATGATAGATTGATTGATGTAAATTAACATAGATTGAAACTAAACTTGTTAATAAAATTGAAATAAGAAGGGTTAAGGTTGTGTGCCTTGAAATGTGAACTTTACCTAGTGACACGAGATAGAAGATTGATAACTTAGACTTGATATTGAATTCTAGGTTAAAAGGCTATGTTGATTAGAATCTAAGAATATAAATATTTGGGATAGAATTACAATAGTGATCATGTCTTCCTAGAGGCATGATCTCATCCAAATTATGTGATATTTCCCTTTGTATAAATGGATCTTTGATACTTGTAAGATATGTTTTAATTGTTGACATTTGAGGTAGGATTTAAATTGTGGTGGCACTAAAAAGTGTTACAGGAATTTGTATGCAAAGGTTGAAGTTTAGTGCTTCTTTTCATTTTAGTCAAACATCAAGACTAAATTAATAGTAAAAGTAAAGAGATAATAGGTGGCAAATAATGTTGATGTGTGGATGGTGTTAAATGTTGTTGAGTCAATCCCTAATTGCATATTGTTGATGTGAGTCGATGAACGCTTATATTATAGTGAATATACTTTGAATATGCATTGATAATGAATGTTAGTTGTTGCTTGTTGAAGTATTAAGTGTTATTGTTGATGCTTAACATAGCCTTTGACTAATGTCGCTACAAAATAGATGATATTGTATGCTCTTGCAAAAATATGATTTTGATTATTCCATGATTTGATGATGTGCAAATGACCTAGGATGATGTCCTTAAATACACAACTATAGACATGAAATTGAAATTTTGACACACATGCAAGTGAATAATCGTTAGATCCTTGAAATGCCAACGTTGAAATGTAGGAACTGAATATTTGAAAACCAAAGACGATATTATACAAAATATCCTATCCAAAATCTAAAATAAGCAAACTACCAAAAACTAAGTGATTAACGGTTTTAAACATAAAAACATAACATATATTAATGATAAGTCTTGAATACATAAATACACCAGAAATATTAAATTACGTTGCATCCAAAACATCGAAATAACATCAAACTTAAAAAAAACTCAAACCAGTCCAGAGTAGCTAAATCCATTTACCACTATCTATTTGATGAAGATTGATGTGTTGTGGGTCCCAATCGTGATGTACTCCAACTGTCCTTTCAATATCTCATTCTACTGTCGAGTAACTTCAAATCTATTTTATGAGATTATAATGTGAAAAGTTCTCTTATGATCTTGTTTTCCTACGTATCGGTGTGGACAAGTTTTGGGATAGTATTCCTTTCACGAGAATTTGGGTTGTGATGTGATTGTCCGGGTTGTGTCAAGTGTGGTAGTTTATTTACCATATTAAATTATGTTTTCACATCTCGTATTTGATATTTTTTAATTGTGTAATTATAAATATGTATTTAAGAATATTCTTAAGTGATTATTAGTCAAGGTTGAAATTAGAAAACTCAAAAACACTTGTATCATATTAGTCAAGGTTGAAATTAGAATTCAACTCAAAAACACTCGTACCATATTAGTCAAGGTTGAAAATAGAATTCAACTCAAAAACGTTCATTTCATATCATTACATTTGATATGTACATTTTTATCACATGCATGTTTCAATTGCAATATTTTTTTTGTTTTTTTTTTTCTATAGAGGCTACTAAGACAAGCCAAAAATTTCTCATGTCATTCTGAAACAAGCCTTGTTATACTTTTAAGCACATACCCATTCAAAAGTAGTTCTTAAAATCAAGTGAGCATACTTGGAAGGCCACATTATTAGGTCATGTTACATCACAAAGACTAACCCCCATGGTGTGACCCAAATTTGGAGTAGGTCACATTGTGTGACCCTATTTATAGGAATATAAATTCGAAAACAACTATCTCACACCATCTTGACCTTTGATCCATATTATGATTCCTAATTGTAATTTCTATGACAACACATTAACTAAGCAAACAACATAGTCGACCTACCACCACATTAAAAACAAATAAGCATTTAATCACTCTTCAATCACTCAAATGATTAGTGATTTAATAACTTTCCAATTACTTAGTTGATTAGTGATTTATTTAGATTTGATTTGTTTATTCATTATACTCGATCATGTTTATTAGATCTAGATTATCATAGAGATTTAAGGGTAAAAGACCACTATATTTCCATACACAAATCCTCGAACTTGACATTTCTTCCACTACCTAGAGCTTTGACCAAATCTATCTTATCTAATATAGATTGTCACAATCCCAAATCCATGGCTGTTGTACATGCATATACTAAGGATTCAAATGTGTTTTTTATTTTGTTACATCCAACCCATTAATCCTTGATATATTACAATGTCATTTTACAAACATAATAGTGTCTCATGCTCCTTGTATTTGCTATTTCAACATGCATCCTAAATCAAAACTTTCATGGAGATTATACTTAATTTCCCATCCTTCCTAGATTGACTCACTATATTTGTCCATATAATTCATGATGATGAACCTCTAAGTACATCCCCTTCTGACAACCATGCTTATAGTGACGAACTTAGGGATACTTTCCTTTATGATGACAAGTCTTCCCTTTGATACCTCATGATGTTGGCATGCTTTACGATGATGAAATCCTCCATGCAACTCATGGTAGCTTTCCTATCTTATTACTTTTGTGCTTGACATTAATGACCTATTTTCTATTGATAAATCATGTCCTATTGTTTATAGTTAGAATATTAGTAGTGAAGCTAGGATTATTGAATTCGATGGATATATCTATATACTTTCCTACATGTTAGGTCTTTCATTTTTGTATACTATGAGCATATGCAAGATATTACCTTCTTGATGGATGCACTTGGGAAAAGTTTATTTGGAAAATAATCGTATTGGTTTGATTTATTTCATGCTTCTTTTACTTCATTCAATTTCTTAGAAGACGAATCCATGCATTTATTTACTTGTAATGCTAGACAATATCATTATGATGATATGATTTTTCCATCATGTAGTGAGCACACCTTAGATAATACTACATGGAACCTCCTACAATTTCTCGTGGTACATCATCCTTTGGTATCCATAGTGATTCCCTTAGTCCTTCATATGAAGCTAGTATGAGTTTGTCTATTAATAAATCCTAAGGTTTATGTAGTAGAGTATCCTTATTTTTACACTTGTTTTGGCTTACAAAACCATATATCCTCCAATACTATCTAATTACTAGAATAAGTAGGATAATAGTTAAAATTCATATTCTAGTAACTTCTACAAGAAAATTCTTAGTTATTAGAAATCAATCATGCTCCTTGTATTCATTGTTTCAGTATGTATCCAAACACAAACCTTTCATTTAGTTTGTTCTCACTTTCCCATCTATCCTAGATCAACTCGCTAGTTTTTCCATACAATTCACAGTGAATGATACTTTTTCCTACATGGTATAAGATGATGACTTGTTCTAAGTACTTTGCCTTCTTGTAATGATGCTTCTAGTGATGAACATGGAGATGATTGACCATATGATGTGAATTATTTTCCTTTGATACTTCATGATGTTTTCATGCCTTATGATAATGATATCCTTCATGCAACTCATGATAGCCTTCCCCTAAAACTCTTGATATTTTTTTGCATGACCTTAAATGACTCATTGACTATTAATAGATAAATTTATTTTTTTATAATTAGCATTATTAGTGAACCAAAGATTAATACATTTGATGGATATGGATATGCTTTCCTAGATGTTAGATCTTTCCCTTTTCATACTATGAGCATGTAAAAGATAATAACTTATTAATGGATGTAATTAGGGAATATTTATTTAGAAATTGTTTGATAAATATTATGCTTCTTTTACTTCATTCCATTTTCTAACAAGCATATCCATGCATTTTTTTACTAGTATCCTTAGAGTGTATTGTTATGATGATATGAATTTTCTAACCTCTAGTGGCTACAACCTAGGTAATACTAGAGCACCTCTTATATTTTATCATATCACATCTCCTTTGGTGTTCACAATTTATTCTTCTAGTACTTCATATTATCCCAACATGACCCAAATTATTTTACAAAGAGAACTTGAACCTTATGAGAAATTATTTTAGGCTCCAAATGACTCTTAATACACATGTGATCATCATGAAATACACTACACCTATTTATCCATCTCGATGAAACTAGCACGCATGACCATTATTCTTATTATCACTATTTGAAAAATTAAAAGAAGAGGGAAATGACTACAAAATTGCAAGTTTAAAGAAAGATATCACAAACTTATATGTTGATACATGATCATCCTTCATGTATTTCATTGTATCCTCACGACTAAATTATATAGCATTGACATAACTCATGTGGGAAAATAAATCACCCTATAATAAGTGTTGCACAGACGGTTGTCATTGCACCAAAAGATCGACTGGTTAATGCCCAATACAACCGCTAGAGTTAATGAATCCACAGGAGTTGGTTAAGCCATGTCACAAACTTAAGTGTTGCACTGCACAACACAAGGAGACCAAGGGCACACACCTTGCAACAATCCCCCCCGCACAAGCGAGAGGTTAAAACCTATGACCTAGGCTCGGATACCAATTGTTGCATAAATGGTTGATGTTGCACCAAAAGATCGACCTGTTAATGCTTCATACAACCACCAAAGTTAATGAATCCACCAGAGGCAATTAAGCCATGTCACGAACCTAAGTGTTGTGCTACACAACACAAGGAGACCAAGGGTGCACACCTTGCAACAATAAGGTCTAAAGTCTAACCCTAGTTCAAGAGTTAAACCTAGACCTAATATCTAGTTAAGGATAAAATAAAACTAGGATTTGAATAAATGAGAGAGAAAGTGAAATAGGTGAAAAGGAAATAAAATGTTTTATATTTTACAACATGATGATAATTTTGACCTCTTTGATGACTACATATGACATATGATAGAAAACTCAAAACTCAAGTATGGTACCCAAAAAGTGATTAAGACACTCAGAGGGAGATGTTTTGAGGATCCTAATTCTTGGGATAGATATGTATTTGTAGTGTGGTCCTAATCCTACAATGCACATGTAGCCTAGTCTAATTGCATGGTTTAGTCTTGTTTCCTATTGCCTTGTGGAATTTTCTCAAATATGGAAACACCTTTATTTGACAAATTGGTGGTGCTAAAACACACCTTTGAGGGGATTCTATAAATAGCTCGGGAAGACCATTGACTTCCTTGATATGATGTAACATAGTAAAAAAAAATCCAATAATGAATGCAAATGATGATGTAACAAAGATTAAGTGAAATGAGACTTATCTAAGACTAAAGCTAAGACTACTACAACTAAATGTAGATGCTTTTTATATGATTTAATGTTTAAAATGATCAAGTTTGATCTCATTAAATATATTTTTGACACAAAACTTGAGACCTTTGATGAACAAGTCAATATGTAATGGTCATATCCTAAGAAAATTGGTATGAGAAGAAAGATAATTTAGTATTTAAGCTAGGAGAACTAGACTTTAGGCACAATCCTATCTAAGGGAAATGATCTAGTGAATATAGCATAGTCTAGGGAGGTGGAATGCTAAATAAATGGATTGGTCATGTTCTAAGTCAAGATGGATAAGAAAAAATTGAGGATAGGTTGAGAGTTAGGGTTAGTTAGTGCACCAAAGTCAAATTAAATGCTAAGACCATGAATTTATGACATCCATACAAACTAGTGTAAGCAATGTAAAGGAAATAAACACACCCTTTATAAATATCTAAGAGTTGTATAAATTAAATATGATTTAAAACCCTAGATAAACAAAGAGTTGAGTATGATAAACTTGTTAAGATAAATTAACTAAGATAAAAAATGAACATGTGCTAAAATAGAAATGAGATATAGATTAGGGAGCATACCTTGATTTCAACAAAAGATATACCTTGACTAATGTCACACAAAAATTGAGGACTTATGATTGAAATTTAAAATTGGATTCTAGATCATAGAGCTAAGATGACTAAAATATAAAAGGTGAGTTTCTAGGATGCAATATAGTAATGATATTATTTAGGATGTGTGATCCCATCCTAAGAAAAATAGACCTTTGATACCTACAAAACCTATTTTCCAAATGTACATCTAAAGTAAGGAAAAATGGGTTGTGCTAAGGAGTATCAAGGAACCTATAATCCGACAATAGAAGTTCGAGACTTTCTTATGCCTTAATCAAGCTCCATATTTAAGTTAATAGTAGTAAAAGAGATGAAGTGAAACAATGGATGTTGTTGAGCTGATTGTTGCTATATTAATGTTCAAGCCCATAAAAAATTGATGATTGGTTATATTTAAATATGTCTTTGGATTGAACCTTGACAGTGGATATCAATCGTTGATGGTTGATGATGCTCAATCTCAACAAATAAAGATTGGTGATAGAATCATAAAATAAGATAAAGGGTTGAGTTTAATTGGTTAAAGTATTGGGTTCTCATTATAGAGATCTAAGCTCAAATCCCTATAAGGACATCTAATATGGAATTCTAAGTGGTGACTTGGTCTTCCATAGTTGGCTTCTAATGTGGATGTGGTTTCTAAATAAATTGGATTTCTAAGTAGTGACTCTTGATCTTTGATAGGTGATTTATCATGTGTGTGCTCATAAGGAGCTTGTATTAGTATATAACAAGTGCTTGCAAGAGTTGGTATTGGTCTCACATAGATGCTTGTATTCAAGACGAATATTTGTAAACATTATTCAAGAGAAAAAAAATGATTACTAGATGATAAATGAATACAAATTGAATGCCTTTACATACCACTAAACAATAATCTTGCAAAATCTGTACCAAATCATCTCATTGTGGGAGTCAACGAATTTTTTTTTTTAAAAAAAAAATTCAAGGGATAAATCCATGTGTAGGACTTATATCATGCTCCCAATATTGACCTAAGACAAGGGGTGGAAGGATGTAGGGAATGAGTGTCCATGTATGAAGGATGCAATAAATGCCAAGTGCATGGGAATGCGTGTGAAAACACATGAGATAAGACCAAATGTGTGTAAAGATAGATGGGTGAAGGATTAGGGAATGAACCCAACTTTGCACAAGATTGTACCATTACCATGTGTAATTGTATTATGTCATTCTCTCAAAATGGACCCAAAACTAAATGAAAATTAGCACATGGGCATACAAATTTCACTATACAAATGTTTAATTACATGATGATGAGATTAAATAAAAAGTAGATCATTAATATAAAATCAAAGAATCTAATATTAATTCATAATTAAATAACTTTTAGTATGTTGATGACATTGAATGACTCACAAAAACCCGCCAAAAAAAAGATTAAATGAAAAAAAAAAAAAAATTTATACACCAAACATTTATACTCTCAATTTAAAAAAAGCTTGTACCATAGAAAAAATCTCATACTATCATTTTATAAAAAATGATATTTTCATGTTCCTAAACCTATTGTACTTCAATTGTCTTGTCATCAAAATTTAATAGTTGGATGAACATCTTTAAACATTTTTATCGTTAAATAAAATCACCATTTAATAGTTATAGTTTTTCGCGTGTATGTACAAGTTTTCTAAGTTATCTAAGCTAAGTTAATGTTTTCAACATGGGATGTTCAACTTTCCACGGACCAACTTGGTCCAATGGACCGACTTCTTTCTTAAAAATTCAATGGTAAGAGTGTGTTCATGTACTTCTAAACTTTTGTTTTATGTCATTTTGTGTAAATATTATAAGATCTGGTATATAAAATTGATTTTTCATTTTATTTAGATTATTTTAGTATGTGTTGGTTTATATTTTTAGGTGATATTGATATTGTGAATTAAGATATATGATATGGTTTTATCTATTAAATTTAATTTTTAAATTTTGTATTTTAAAATTAATATTTTTGAAAATTAGTTAGGGGTTAATAGTCACGTGGATTAATTTTATAAGTATTCAACAATTACATGGAATTGTTTAGGGTCTTTAGTTTTTTTAGAAATGTGGTCTATTATGTATCTACAACTAAGATTTGGAATTGTCACTGATCACACAACTCGCCACATCGACAAGATTAATGAGAAGTGTTCTTAAAATGAATTTTTAAAGATTCAAGCAAAACTCAATCATGAAATTCGTAGTAGTCAAACAAAAAAATATAATTTGTTATTAGAACAATATTATGTTATTATTTAAAATATAATGTATATGTAACTTAAATGATCTCAATTCTTTTTGGTAACCATAAATCTTGTTCGCCAACACAAATGGCCCAATAGTTGAACACAAATTATAATAGTTATAAAACAACACATTATTTTTTTAAAAACAACTTATATTCAACTTAAATGATCATAATTTTTTTTTACTTTCACATTTCATGATAAAATACAAGGTATTTATTGTGCTCAACTTTTGTGTTTGTGTTACCAAAAAATATATAATATGAGTTACTCCGATGCATATACATTGCAACCTCAATAGTTGTACACATAAGAATAGTATTTTTCTATATAATAACAATACTTGTTTAGATGAATGCCTTATTTTATAAATGGCATGCTTATATTGGATGGTTATGATATTTTATATGAAGCAAAAAAAATTATCTATCTTGTTAATGAATGTATTTATGATTTTTTATATGATATTTATAAGTTATCATGTATTCATATGGATTAATTATTAATAATTTATGGTATAAATATGTTGCAAGACTATCCTATAATCACAACTACTATGCCAACAATAGGACCCTACCCAACTGTTGGCCCCTCTCCCTTATTATCATATCAACATATAGGGGAGAGGTCCTACTAGTTGTGCACACTAACTTTGCGAGTATGTAGTGGTTACATGGATAATTGTAGGACCTCCATTTTTTTGAATTGTGAATTAGCCTCTTATCTATCTACAACTAAGGTTTGGAGGTATGACTCATCATGCAACTTGTCACATCAACACATCTAGTGAGAAGTGTCTTAAAATTGGATTTTTAAAGGTTGAACCAATATTTAATCATGGTATCCTTAGTAGTTGAACAAAAAAATATCATTTGTTGTTATAATAATATTTAGATTGTGTGATAAGGATAAGTATTTAAGAGTATTTTTAAGTGATTAGAATCTAAGGTTAAAATTAGAAGGATTGTTTGAATCAAGAGAACTTAAAATTTATAATTTTATATCTAGGTAACACACACTATACTATTACATCATTACATCATATATACATCTTAATTGCATGTTTGGGTTGATTGCAATGCCTTATTCTTTTCTATAGGGGCTTGACTACTACTAAGAAAAGCTAGTGATTCCTCCTCTTGTCTTACAAAAATCCACATTATGCTTCTAAGCATTACCCCATTTAGAAGTGGTATAAAGAATACACAAGTGTATTTGAAAGGCTATTTCAACATAATACCATGCCGCATCACACAAATAAATCTTCATGATACAACCTAATCCTATACTAGGCCGCACAATGTAACCTTGCCTATAGTAGTACAAATCTCATAACAACTCTATTGCACCCTCTTGATCTCCTTTCCTACATTAGTCATATGATAAGAGATTTCAAAATTTATTTGATCTAAATACAAATTATACTTGCATTCTATCATAAACCACACATAACAAGAATGGAAGAAGGAACAACCACATGAAAGAGAGAGAGTTAAAAACATCAAAACCAATACATTTTTAGCAAGAAAATAATTATAATATATTATCAAGCTCTAATTCTTAACATGTAGATCAACACTCTCAACCAAAGACAAAAAATGCAAGACATGACCTTCTATAAAAATGAGAAATCATTGGTGATATCCTCACGAGACCAGTCCAAGAAAAAATGAGAGGCACACTTCTCACTCCATTCTCCTCAATATCTACTCAAAAATAAATTCAAGCCTCCAATTATTTACACTAAGTTCCACTCATAATGAGAAAGTGCAAGATATGAATAACCTCCATCATAAGCCTTTTATTTATACACAAGAGATCAACAAGCAAAGGAAAACTGACTATTTCCTCACCATAATTATTTAATTCCAATAACACTGATAAATAGTGTACCTAATTCATAAATAATCAATGTACAAGCATCTCCAAGGTGGATGCCTAAGTTTTCCACGAAGACAAGTGACAACATGTTTTAGAAGGTACCATTATTGTTTCTTCCAACCCTAGCAACCAATTTTGTCTTACACATGTGACCTAAGCATTTAATACTTTTTATAATATTGAATGTATTTTACAATAATCTCCACCCATTAAATGTATTATTCCAACTATCCCAATAAACCACATGTCCACTAATCCATAACCTCTCAAAATTAAATGTATTTTTTTCAATGTGTCAATGACATTAAATGTATATGCAATGTTATACACAAAAATATCTAGGAATATATTGAGTTCCAAAGTATGAGGCCATACATAAGGACCAACACTTTAAAAAATATCAAATTTTTAGGAAAGGTGTACAATATGTATCCCAACAATTTTGATTCTTAATCACTCTCGAGTTATTGAGTTTCTCAATGATATATCTAGATTTAATTTTTGTATTCAATAGACTTGATTATTTTAACTAGATATAGATTATCATAGGGATATAAGTGTAAATGAGCACTTTATTTCCATATACAAATTGGTGAACCTAATATTTCTTATTGTCTAGATCTTTTACTAAATCTACCTCATTCAATATAAATTGTCATAATCCCTATCAATGATTAATGTACAAGCATATACATACACACACATATATAGTGTTTCAATGTGTATTCTCATATTATTACATATAATCCATTAATCATTTGATAATATGATCTCATTTTACAAATATAATGGTGCTTAATTACCTCCATAAGGATCTAGTAGTGAAAAATATTCATTAGTATGAGGTTTTAAAAAATGATCCAATTCAAATAAAAGCAGTTATTTTTTTAACAAAATAAAATTCCTCAAGGTTAACATCAAGGTCAAAGTTTGGCTTTGCTCCACTCTGCAACTTTCCCGCCTATGTTTTTTTGAAATTTCTCTGTTTTTGTTTCGACTTGATTGCTTGATGGGTCAGTTGGGAGGGGGGACCGGTAAGACTCCCCTTTCCAAGATTGTTGTCCCTTTGTATGGTGTTGTGTCTACCTTCATAACAACTAGAAAAATTCCTCAAGGTTAACATCAAGGTCAAGGTTCGGCTCTACTTTTCTCTACAACTTTCTCGCCTATGCTTTTTTGAAATTCCTCTATTTTTGTTCTGACTTGACTGCCTGATGGGCCGGTTGGGCGGGGGGCTCAGTAAGGCTCCCCTTTCTAGGATTGTTGTCCCTTTTTTTGGTATTGTGTTTGCCTTTGCAGCTTCCAATTTTGTTGTTCCCTGTGTTGGTTCCCCCTCTCGTACATCTTGGCCTTCACTTGCGAGAAAGACAATCAGTACTTCTGGCAAGATGCCTATGTCCTTGTCCTTTAGTTTGGACTCTTTCTTCTCTAAAGAAGAATCAACCTCTTTTGTGGATAAACTGGTGGGTGTCAGCTCACCAGCTATGGGTGGACTGAACATGAAGTTTGTTT
Source organism: Sequoia sempervirens (assembly GCA_007258455.2). Classification (NCBI taxonomy): domain Eukaryota; kingdom Viridiplantae; phylum Streptophyta; class Pinopsida; order Cupressales; family Cupressaceae; genus Sequoia; species Sequoia sempervirens. The sequence goes on from VDFB02173768.1 coordinate 89,409, forward strand.
CCTGTTGAGTAATTGGTAGAGAAGTTGATGTCCCTGAAGTGTTGATGATTAAGGCTATGGATGGCCTCAAGCTATCATTGGTTGGAAAATTCCTAGCGTATCACCTGAATATTGAACAGGTAAGGTTCTAGGATGCTTCTGTTTGGAACTTAAAAGGAATTGTCTCTATTAGTGCAATTCCCAAAGGTATCTTCCTTTTTCCTTTCTTTTATATGAAGATATTTAAAAGTTCTAAAAGGAGGCCCATGGGCTTTCAATGCTAGTTTTAAGAATTTTCTCTCATTGTGTAAATGGAAACCAGGCTTTGACCCTTTTGCTTACTTGGGTGCTACAACTCCTACATGGGTATGCCTTCCTGGGCTATCCATTGAGTTTTGGGAGTTGGTCATATTTAAAGGGATTTCCAACTCTTTTGGAAGCCTTCTGGTTGTTGACAAGATAACCCAAGAAAAGTCTTGTTTAGTATATACTCAAATTTGTGTTATTGTAGTTGTTAACACTGTTCTTCCGACCTTAGTGCTCCTTAAGTAAAAGTTTGGAAACTGGTCCCAATCTCTTGAGTATGAAAATGCTAGATAGTTTTGTCAGTCCTATAAGAAATTTGGCCATCTTATTGACCCATGTAATAAGAGGCCCCAAGATGTGTTTAAAGGTGACAATCATTCCTTAATCAAGACTAAGATTAAGGATTCCATGGTTGATATTGAAGCCCCCCTCAAGGAGGATGTGAGTGTTTAGGAGGGTGTTGTAGTTCTAAAATATCCTCCATCTAGGAATGATGAAATTTCCTTAGACCAAGATGTTGCTTGTCAAGAGCCTCTTGTTGTCTCTCAGGTCTTGGAATGTAAGGAAAGTAAGGAAAGAGCCTCAAGGGAAGGAAACCTAATCCCTAAACTAAATCAAGGTATGAAACCAAAGGTAGATGAGGAGACTCTTGATGAAAAATCAAATGAGGAGCTGGAAATGAGTCATAGGGTGGCTGATGAATTGGATCATGATAAGGTTGATTTTGGTGCTATTGATGTGGAAGCAATGGAGGAAGGGGAAATTCCTGCTAAAGTTCCTTCTGCTCCTTCACAATCCTTTGGTGAAATTTCTTTATTATCTCAGAAGTAGGATAGGAATCTGAATGATTCATTGGCTATCTTAGGTTTTCCCCCTCATCCTATTGATAGAGAAGATGAAGATGACTGGACACAAGCTACAAGTAAGTCAAAAAATAAAAAGAAACTGGATGTAGGAGGAGGAAATAAGGATGGAAGACCTTTTTAAAAGGAATCTAGAAATAAAGATATAGTGTGTGATGTAGCTTCAAGCAGACATAAAACTTTGGACTCCACGGGTCTAAAGTTTAGAAAGAAGTGATGTTGGCTATTTTCTTAATTGCCTCCTGGTGTTTATGTCACATACTTGTTTTGAAAATGAAGATTCTCTCCTGGAATGCTAGGGGCCTTAATATCCCTTATAAAAAAAAATTGGTCAAAACGTGTATATTGGATAACAAAGTGGACATCCTACTCCTTCAAGAAACTAAAATGAAGAAAGTGACCTTTGACAAGGTTGTTTTGAAAATTTGGCCTAGTGAATTAATTTTTGAGTGGCCTATTGAAGGGGAATTGGGGGGGATAGTCACCTTGTGGAATCCCTTGAAATTTAAAGGTTCTATGGGATTTACCGAAAAGAATAGTCTAATGGTGTCTTTGGAAGACCTATCTTCCTCACAAAAAAGGAATTTAATCAATATTTATGCTCCCAATTTCAGTAGGGATAGACTGTAGTTATGGGATTTTTTGAATGATGTTTTAAAGAGAAAAATGGAGGACTACTGGTTGTTGGGTGGTGACTTCAACTCACCACTTTTACCCTTAGAGAAGTTTGGGGGGGAGCTGGATGAATACTCAAAAAGTATGATGGAATTGGCTGGCTTCTTTAGTTCTATTGGTCTAATTGATGTCCCCCTTTTAGGTTCCAAGTTCACATGGTCCAATAGAAGGCTTGGCAATCAACTGATTCAAGTTAGTTAAGCTCGATAGGTTCCTTGTCTCTTCTAATTAGAATATTTCCCAACACCTCTCCCTCTTTTCCCTTCTAAGATCTGGTTCTGATCGTAATGCCATCTTGCTTAATAGGAATTTTGATCCAAATAAAGGCCCCTTCCCCTTCAAATTTGAATTAATGTGGATTCTCCATCCTGAATTTTCTACCCTTATTGAGAATTGGTGGTCTGAACCTACGGTTGGTACCCCTATGTTTCGCCTGGTGGAGAAGTTGAGAATAATTAAATAAAGAGTGAAAGGTTGGAACAAATTTACTTTTGGTAACATTTTTGATACTAAAAAATTATTGGGGAAAAACTTAAAGGAAGTGCAAGATAAAATAGAGGTCGGTATGGTAGATGAAGACATTTGCACTCAAGAGCATAATTTGAGATCTCAATGGTTTAAGGTCAACAAATAGGAGGAGCTTTTTTGGAAGTGAAAATCTCAGGTTCAATGGCTTTCTAAAGGGGACAAAAATACCAAATTCTTCCACCAATCCACTATGAAACACAAAATCAAGAACAAGATAAGACAACTTAAGAAAGATGATGCCACAATGGTGACTACTAAACGTGAAATTGTTGAGGAAGTTGTGAACTTCTACTCCTCCTTCCAGAATGATCCAGGAGATGCTAATCAAGTATTTGATGATATTCTTCAAGTGATTCCTAAAGTTATTACTAAACAAGATCTAAAGGTTATGACTAGTGTTCTTTCTCTCCAGGAGGTTAAATAGGTTGTATTTTCCTTTGGGGCTTACAAAGCCCCGGGGCTAGATGGGTTTCCTCCGACTATTTTTCAAATTTACTAGGATATTGTGAATACTGACTTGCTAAATGTAGCTAGATATTTCCTTAGATCTAGAAGGCTTCTTAGTCAAATGAATGCCACATTCATTTCCCTTATCCCTAAGGAGGAAGATGCCTCATCCATGAAGGACTTTAGACCCATCAGTCTGTGTAATATAGTGTATAAAATATTCTCAAAGATAATTGTGTTAAGACTAAAAGTTGTGTTAATTAAAATGATAGCCCCAAATCAGAAAGGATTTGTTCAAGGAAGAAACATCTTAGATGTTGTCATTACCACCCGTTAAATCCTTCACTCAATGGACCTAAGTAAAAACTCGAGGATGGCTTTGAAAATTAACATATCAAAGGCTTATGACAGAGTCTCCTAGATGTTTCTTTTTGTTGTTCTTAAGAAATTTGGAATTGATGGAAGATTCCTCAAGCTACTCACTGCTTGTGTTACCACCCTTAAGTGCTCAGTTCTTGTGAATGGAGTTCCCCAGGATTTCTTCTCATGTGGTCGAGGTCTTAGACAAGGAGACTCTCTCTCCCCCTATTTGTTTATAATTGTTGCAGAGGTCCTTGGATACATAGTCCCTCTCACCTGACTCTCATCAACAATTTGTTGATGATACCATTTTGTTTGGAGAAGCCTCGGTGGGTAAATCCAGTTAGTGGAAATTTGTTTTAAATGACTATGTTTTTGCCTCGGGTCAGTATATCAATTATAATAAGAGCAAGTTATACTTATTATACGTTGATAAAATTATGAAAGAGAGAGTGGTGCATATTTTGGGCTGCAAGGAAGTTGTTTTTCCTATTGCTTACCTTGGTCTCCCTCTAATTTCAAGAAAACTAGAGAATAATTATTGGAATCACTTAATTGAAATAGTCCAAAAAAAGTTGGATGGATTGAAAAGTAAACTCCTAATCCAAGCTAGGAAGATCCAATTGCTAAAGGCTTCTCTCCAAAACATCCCAATCTACTATTTGTCTCTATTTAAAATCCTGACCTTTATTATGGAAAAAATTGAACAAATTCTGAGAAGATTCATGTCGTCTGGCATGGAAGAAAAAACTAGATTGGCACTGGTAGGTTGGGAGAAAGTGTGTACCCCAAAAAATGTTGGTGGTTTGGGGATAAGGAGAATCAAACTATTCAACAAAGCTCTCATAGCCAATATGTGGTGGAGTCTTTTGGAAGGGACTAAGGATTGGGTTAAGATCTTCCAAGATAAATATCTCAGGAACAGAGAACCTAGTTGTTTCCTCACCTCCTCTGATCTACCTTATGATTCTATCTTTTGGAACCACCTTATCAAAACCAAAAGTGTGCTAAAATTGGGAGTGAGAAATCGTATTGGCAATGGGAAGGATACTAATTTCTGGATGGACCCTTGGGTTGTTGAGCCCCCTCTCTCTTCTTTAAATGGTCTCAACCCCCTGAAATAGAGTTTGTCCAAAATTTGTGGTAAAAAGGTGGAAAATTACATTAATTGGGAGGTTGATGAACCAAAATGGTTAGATTTTAATAGCCTACTTAGGAGTGCCAACTTTAGAGGTCAAAGACAGCATAACCAGGACCCTATGGTGCAAAGGCTAAACAACCTCATTGGGGAGGCAAATTGGCTCTCTAAAGATAGGAAAGATGAATGGTTGTGGATTATGAACCCCTCTGGATGCTTCTCAATCAAAAATGCTTATAAGGAGTTGGAGAATCCTCTAATTGATTGCAGAGATCTTCATTGAAACAAGGTGTGGATAAAAAACCTAACTCTGAAAGTTAACTATTTTTAGTGGGCAACCTCCCATGGCAGAATCTTAACTATTGATAATCTTGTTCGAAGGGGGTTCTAGTTAGTTAACATATGTTTCCTATGTAAGAAGGAAGAAGAGTTTGTTATGCATCTATTCTTTCATTGTCTGTACTCTAGAGAATTCTTGTTCTTTTTCCTTCCATTGCTGCTCACAGATTGGGTTTTCCCCTCACCATGAAGTCATTTGTTGAAATTTGGTCTTATAGTCCTTACTCCCATAAGATTATATTGGACCTCTGGAACCAAGCCCCTCCTTTCATAACTTAGGGAATCTGGAAGGAAAGGAACAATAATATTTTTAGGGAAACTGAGAGAAACAATCATGATCTATGTATGTCTATAAAGGCTCAGATATAGGAAAATGTGGAAGTTGGAAGGTACAACTATTCAAAAGTCTAGCCCACATATAAAGAATTAAGAATCAAGTAGATATTTGGTATAAAGATCTTATCAATATCAGTTGGTCTACTCTTTTAGCTAGAAAGATAACAGTGTGGACTCCTCTTGAGAGGGAATGAATTAAATGCAACATTGATGGGTGTTCAAAAGGAAATCCTGGCATTTTAGGGGCAGGGGGTTTTCTGAGAAATCACCTTAGAGATTGTATAGTGGGATATGGTAAAAATTTAGGTTTTTGCACCAACAACATAGCTGAGGCAATGGTGGTGTGGGAAGGAATCCAGATGCTAAGAGACTTCAGTTTTTAGAAGGTCATCTTGGAAGGAGACTCAAAATTAATAGTTGACATATTGAAAGGTGGTGCAATGGTTCCTTGGGAACTAAAGGACATAATTGAAAATTGTAAGGAACTTATGAAATTATTCACTCTTTAATGTATCCAACATGTGTTCAAAGAAGGTAATATTTTTGCTAATAGTGCTACCAATGCGACCCTTGTGTGCAATACGTGGACCAATGGGAGTTTAGAAAGTTGCCTTCGACAATGAAAGATAAAGTGCTTAAAGAAAAATATGATAATGTTTATAATTTATAAGGTTGAGATAAGGGATCGGTATAGGGGGACTTTAAGACTTGATGATGAAAGGGGTGCATATATTAATGATGGCATTATTGGTATGATATATATGGAGAAGATATCCCTAGGTGCAATATTTAATTTCTATTTCATTCCCAAGAACACCCAGAATCACATGGTTTATTTCTTTGCTAAGGCTTGTGTCAAATCACAATGTTTTGATGTGAAAAATGTTATTTCCCACCTCCTAGTCGACAATCAAGTTGTAATGAAAAATATGGACTCATTTATTGTCGATAAAGGCAATCATGCTAATTCTATCTTGGGAACCATGTTAAAGGTCTCTTCTTTCAGTAGGTTCTTGATATTCATTTCAAATAGAGTTCACCATCAAAATAGCTTTTGTTGTGTGCTTTGTAAGGCTTGTTGGGTGTCTGGGTGTTGTGGTGGTATGAAGAAAGGGTTGCAGAAGAATAACTCTAAAAGTTTACAAAGTTCCAAAATGGGAGGGACAAGAAAACGAACCGAACCTCCCAATTGCTCAGCTCTCAACAAAAATGCTGACCTCTGGAGGTTGTTCTATAGGGTGGAAATGGTCCCATTCTTTGAGGCTATGAAAGGGTATAATGAAATCCTGACGGTGAAATTCACTAACTCTTGGAGAAAAGGACGGGTGACCATAGGGGTGGTGGAGTTTGAGGTCACTGCTAAGCTCATTGCAGAGGTGAAAAGTCTGGATAATGAGTAGAAAGGTTGCCAAGAAAAGTGGAGCTGACTACTAGGTGTTTGTGGACAATTTTTGTCATGACGGTGAGAAAATCGCGTAGTTTCAAAACGGCTATGCACAGCTTGAACTTTCACCACCTTTTTCTCTAATTAGTATGTTCATTATGAGATATTTTACTTTAGAAGGAAGATACATGACGATCCATGCTTCACTTTCCCCTACTCAACAACATTTTCCATAATGAATATATTAACCTTCCCTTTTACTTGCTATCCTCCTTGCAAAAAAATATTGAGAATGGTGTGACTCCCCCATTGCACCAAGGTCTCAGGCTTGCCCTTTACAAGTATGTCCTAGCTAATAACCCCCACGGAAACCCTTTGGTTGCTAGGCAAGACATCCCTAATAAAAATTTCAGGGAGGAAGATGAACTTTTGGTTGTTGATAACCCCAATCTAGAGCCTAACCCTAGGCCTCTGCCTCAAATTAATGTCCCAAAGGAGAATTCCCTTGTGAATGCCACCCCCTTGGCTGCTAATAGTTCCAAACCCTCTACCCCTATGGGTAAGAAGGCTTCTATGAAAACTCCTTTGACCTTGAATTGGTTAAGGCCACCCCGGAGAAGTGGAAGCATTCATCACTGCTCCTTGAACCACCAAGGGCCAAGAATTTGAAAACATACCTAAAAAAATAGAGTGTGGTCATTACCATAAACGAAGACCAAGAGGGGAATCAATGGGAAGAATTGGAGGAAGGGCAGGTATGCTTGTTTAATGGAGGCAGAAGATGGGCGCGTTTAGCTAAGGTCACATCTTTGGATAATAAGGGAAAACAAAAAGCCATTGTCCAAAAAGAGGAGGAACAAATGGTGGTTGAAGAGTTTGAGCCACAAGTGGATAATGATAATGAGGACATGGATTCAAAGAGACTATGTATGATATGGGAGAGGAAGACTTGGAGGAGGAAGCTATTGGAAGGGAAGAGGATCATAGGGTTGCTATGATGAAAACCACTGAAACGGAGAACAAAGCCATTGTCACTAATTCTCCTGAGGATTCTAACATTGATTTTCTTAAAATAAGGATGACGTTTATGCAAGTATAGATGGATGACATGGAGAAGGCTATCATCACCTTGATGAAGGTCACCAACGGTCTCATGCATCGGGCCATGGTGGGTGCGGTCTCTGGACAAACCAAGATAAGGAAGATGCTCAAGAATTTTGGGAAGAGTGAAGAAAAGAAGGACCAAGAAGATGATGAGGGCCCTGATTGGAGGGAGTTTGTTTCCCAAATTGGTGAATATTGAGACCTGATAGCCAATTCCAAGTAATGGCATTGTTTCTCTATTGTTTTAATGGCTGCTCTAAAAATTTTGACTATTAGTTTTATTATCCTGGACTGCTATTATATTATAGCTTTGTTATGGTTAAATACCTGCTAGACTTTGTTTAACCTTATTAATGGTTTGCATACTATTAGTTGAATTAGTATGGGTATTCTATTTTTTATTAAGCTTATTATGGTTCTATGGTTACAATTATGGATACTCAACTTGCAGGCCATCTTGGTTTCTAATTTTTGTTTGCTATTGTTTTTTTGGTGGTGGTTGGTGCTATTTTTCCCAACCTGTTTCTCCTTTTGTTGTTTTGGTTGTGTAACCACAGGATCAGGGCTCTTTCCTTGCTTAATTAATCAAAAACAAAATAAATTCATTTATCCCAATAGGATACAATTTTGGAACTATGGGTTCCCCTAGAGGAGTGCTCTTGAAATTATCATGGCAATATTGTAACCACTATAAATAAAATAAACCACTACTCTTCACAAAGGAGTGTTTTTTCCTAATACATGAAATATTAAATTTAAAACAAATACTCTTAAATTTTCTCATTTTAATTCCTCTTTCAAGTCCTCCTAGTGAATGAGTAGGGACATAATGACATCTATATAAAGGAACAAGTAGGGAAGGTTATACTAGTAGAGGCTTGTATGGGTGTTGTAGTGATCAAATTGAGGAAAATCAAATGTAGAAGATAATGGGGACTTATTAGTGAGCAATTGGAAAAAAACATTAATTATATCTACTTTATGTACTTGTTCTTTTGTTGATTAACAACATTTTGGTAAATGGGAATTTTTTCGTTACTAGTTGTTAATAGTGATCAATTAGAAAAACCATTAATTGTATCTACTTTATGTGCTTGTTCATTTGTTGATTAATAGAATTTTGGTAAATGAGAAACTTTTTGTTACCAGTTGTTTTTTGGGTTCTATCCTTTTATCTAGGCAAGGGTCTAGCCAAACCCCAACGGATTTTGTTTTAGGCACCCCACCCCTTTCTAGTTGTAGTAGGGTAGTGCACCCCCCTTTGTTTCATGGAATGAAATAAAGTGCGATAGAAGGAGGACCCCTGGGTCACCCTAGGTCACCTTGGGTGGGATGGAATAGTTGTGGTGGATGGGAGCAAGGGGTGAGTGGGAGCAAGGGGTGGGTGGGAAAATATAGTTCCAAGAATAGAAGGTCCGCAGGGGGGTTATATTCATGAAGTGTCATTTCTAATCCTTATTGTGAAATATTAATGTGCATAATTGTTCTTCAATACAAGATTCTTTCCTTCTACCTATCTCAAATAATGGAGATTCAACCAATACCAGTTGAATCTTCTCTTTGGATTCCTCATTCTAATCATCCTCGAAGTCCTCGGTATCACTACTAGATTGACTCTAGGTAGAACAACTGCCTACACTTGGCTCTACTACTTAGGGTGTTGTATAAGCATTTGAGTAAGTGAACCAATTAATGATCTACCAGTCTAGATCAACAATAATAGAAATGGTTTCTTGGGCACAATCAGCCAAATAAACTATTGCTACTCTTAGTTCCACCTCTATTGGTGGTTAAGCATCCCAATTTTCCCAAGGTTAAAAATGTCAGATAAATCCTAAGGTTTATGTTTCTCCTTATTTTTGCAATTTTTTCTTACAAAAAATTATATCCTCCAAGAATATCTAATTGTTAGAATAGTAGGATAATTGTTTAAATTCATATTCTAGTAATTTCTACAAGCAAATTCTTAATTATTATCAATCACTCATGCTCCTTGCATTCATTGTTTGAATATGTATCCAAAATAAAATATTTCATGTAGATTATTCTCACTTTCCCATTCATCCTATATTAACTTACTAGATTTTCCATACAATTCACGATGAATGATACTTTTTCCTACATGGCATAAGATGATGACTTGCTCTAAGTACTTCACCTTCTTATAATGATGCTTCTGGCGATGAACATAGAGATGATTGTTCATGTGATTTGGAATATTTACCTTCAATACTTCACGATGATTTCATACCTTTTTATAGTGATATCCTTCATACAATTCATGATAGTCTTCCCATACAACTCTTTATAATTTTTTCATAACCTTTATGACTAACTAACTATTAATAGATAAATTTTATTGTTTATAATGAGAATTATTAGTGAACCAAATATTGATACATTTTATGGATATGGTGATGCTTTCCTAGATGTTATATCTTTCATTTTTATACTATGATCATGTAAATGATAATCACTTATTAATAGATGCATTTATGGAAAGTTAACTCATAAAAAATGTAATTGTTTGATGAATTTTATGCTTCTTTTACTTCATTACATATTCTAACAAAAAAATTAATATATTTCTTTACTAGTGTGGATGCTAAAATCTGCAAAATGTTAGTTTAAAATAAAGCAACATTTCAACATCCCTATGGAATAATAAGCCATGTTAATCATGCCATAAATGAAACAAGGGAAACCAAATAAAAGCATACAAAAACATGACATTAAACCTATCCCATAGTGGATTGGTGTCACATGTGCTAGTGACCCTTTCCCAATCCTTGATCAAAGCTTAAATTGTGTAAATGATGGAGATGATGGAGTGAAATGGACAAGATCAAATCTCAAATGAATAGAGTAACCTTGCATAAAATTGTGAAGGATTTGCTCAAAGATGAAGCTTGTATTTAAAGATTTTCAAATGCTGAGTGTTGAAGAGGGACCAATGTGGGACTAAAGATCAAGCCAATGAGTTGAGGACACTTGTCATCATGTGAGTGGTTGATGCATGTGCAAGATTTGGGAAAAGCTCCCATGAGAGGGAAAATTTGAATTCAAATTTGCAATGAACGCTGAGTTTGACTTTGGAAGGGGACATGTAAGAGACATGTAAGGCCTCATAAATGCTATGTTTGGTGTACATGTCCACTTGGGGGGAGATTCAAACTTGGAGAATATTCTCCCTTTATGCCAAGTTGAAAATAAAGATTTTGATAAATCAATTAAATGCAATTTCATGTGCAAGTGGCCAAATCTAGAGAATGCAAGTGGGTGAGATTAGCATTAGATTTAATCAGGATTAATTAGCTAGGATGATGATTAGGATGCTTTGACTTTTATGACTTAGATATTTGATTTATTTAAATCAGAAAATGGTGGAATATGATTTGGGTTTGATTTAAATAAAGTCCCGATTTATGATTTATTTGATGACTGGAATATGATTATGCATGATGCAAGATGAAGGTTGAATGATTTATGAGAGATGAAATGGTATTATTTGATTAAACCTTTGGATTGACCTGATTTACCTGATGAATGGATTTGTTGCGTTTGATCAAATGCATAATGCTAATTTTGCATGTCTACAACTAGTATCCTTAGAATGTATCTTTGTGATGATATGAATTTTCTAACCTCTAGTGGTTACAACCTAGATAATACTAGATAACCTCTTATATTTTCTTGTATTACATCTCATTTGGTGTTAATAGTGATTCTTATAGTACTTTATATGAACCCAAAATGGACCAAATTATTTTACAAGGAGCACTTGACCCTTCTTTGAGAAAAAAATTAGGCTCCAAATGACTCTTAATACACATGATCATCAAACAATAGGCTACACCCATTTATCCATCTTGATGAATCTAGCACATGTATGACCACTATTCTTACAATCACTAGGTGAAAAATTAAAAGAAGAGGGAAATGAATACAAAATTATAAGTTTAAAGAAGGATATCACAAGATTATATTTTGATACATTATCATCCTTCATATGTGTGAATGAATCCTTGTGACTAAACTGTATAGTATTGACATAAAACATGTGGGAAAATAAATAACCCTACAAGAAGATTTAAAGTCTAGCCCTAGTTCAAGAGCTAGACCTAGATATAATAGAGCTAAGGCTAAAATAAAAATAGGATTTAAGTAAATGAGATAGAGAAAGTGAAATGAATGATAATGAAATAGAAATATGTTTTACAACATGATAATTTTGACCTCATTGATTAACTTTGACAAAATGATAGAAAACTTAAAACTAGAACATGGTACTTTAAGAGTGATCAATACACTGAGAAAAGGATATTGAGACTCCTAATGCTTGGGATACATATGCACTTGTAGTCTAGTATTAATTCTAGGATATACATGGAACCTAGTCTAATTGCATGGCTTAGTCCTAAACTCTTATTAACTTGTGAAATTTTCTCACATATGTCAATACCTTGATTTGATAAATGTGTGGTGCTTAGAAATTTTTTTGGGGGGATGTTATATACATGGAAGACCATTAACTTCCTTGATATGATGTAATGAAATAAAAAATATTTAATAATGAATGTAAATTATGATGCAACTAAGATTGAGTGAAATAGGACTTATCTAAGATTGAAGCTAAGACTTGCAAATAAATATAGATGATTTTCTTATATGATTTGCTAATTAAAATGACCAAGGTTGATGTCCTTAAATATAATTTGTTTGATAGATTTAAGGATATCAAACAAGAAATCACTTAGGCTCCCACCCTTTTCAATCCCAACTATGACAAGTACTTCATTATTTACACCTTTGAAGGAAGAGCAAGTGTATCAACTATTTTACACAACTAAACAATGAAAACCTTGAGCAACCTATTGCCTTTTTTAGTGAAGGGTTTAAATATTATGAGGTCAAGTATAGCTATGTTGAGGAACAATTCCTTGCTATTGTTAGAGCATTGAAAAAATTCAGACAAATGTTGCCTTACAGTATGGTCCAATTGATGGTCCCTCATGCCAACATCAAGGAATTTATATTGAGCAAAAATATTAGTGAAACAAGATTTGGGTGGGTCAATAGGGTGATGGAGTATGGTGTTGATATTAAGATCACTAAGTTTGTGAGAGGAAATGGGTTGTATGAGCAATTTTTCTTAGCATTTGAGACTCCTATAGAGGTTTCCCTTGTGTTACAGGAGGACCAAATATCCAACATTAACACTCAAAACAGCTGGGTAAATGATAAGACTACCTTTTTGTAGGAAGTTATATATTCTCCAAGTCTACATAAAACTAGAAGAAGAACTTCAGACTGCAATCCATCCCCTATGTCTTAGTAGATGGCAACCTTTTAGAAAAGACCTCAATGGAGTGTTATTAAGGTGCATTGGAAAAAATTAGGTCAGTAGATTGTTAGAAGAATTTTATGATGGCTCTTCAGATGGTCAATTTTCTACGAGGACCACTGCTACTAAAATAATGAGGGTTGGATATTATTGGCCAACCCTTTTAATGATGCTCAAAGATGGGTGAAGAATTGCAAGAAATGTACTTTATTTTTTAGAAACAAAAGGTTAGTTGTCCTCCCTCTTCATCCCATTCAAGCAAACCAACCATTTATGTAGTGGGGATTAGATTTTATTGGCATAATAAATCCACCATCTAGTGTTGGTCATAGGTAGATTTTAACAGCCACAAACTACTTCACTAGGTGGATGAAGGAAATTGCATTAAAGGATGCTAAAAACAGCTGGGTAAATGATAAGACTATCTTTTTGTAGGAAGTTATATATTCTCCAAGTCTGGATAAAACTAGAAGAAGAACTTCAGACTGCAATCCATCCCCTATGTCTTAGTAGATGGCAACCTTTTAGAAAAGACCTCAATGGAGTGTTATTAAGGTGCATTGGAAAAAATTAGGTCAGTAGATTGTTAGAAGAATTTTATGATGGCTCTTTAGATGATCAATTTTCTACGAGGACCACTGCTACTAAAATAATGAGGGTTGGATATTATTGGCCAACCCTTTTAATGATGCTCACAGATGGGTGAAGAATTGCAAGAAATGTACTTTATTTTTTGGAAACAAAAGGTTAGTTGTCCTCCCTCTTCATCCCATTCAAGCAAACCAACCATTTATGCAGTGGGGATTAGATTTTATTGGCATAATAAATCCACCATCTAGTGTTGGTCATAGGTAGATTTTAACAGCCACAAACTACTTCACTAGGTGGATGAAGGCAATTGCATTAAAGGATGCTAAAAAGACTTCACTTCAGGATTTCCTTAACAAAATTGTGACTAGGTTTGGTGCACATTCCACCATCATCTTCGATAATGCCAAAGAATTTTTTGGTACTCAAATCAATGATTGGGTAGTTAGGCATGATATATACTTGAAAACCTCGTCAAATTATTACCCTCGAGGTAATGGATTAGCTAAGTCCTCAAACAAAAACCTCATAAAGGTAATTAAAAGGACCACTGAAGATAATCAAAGGTATTGGCATAAAAAACTAAAGACAACCCTTTGGACTAACAGGATAACTCCCAAGAGAGCTATTGGTAATTCCCCTTTCATGTTGGTTTATGGATGGGCACCAAAGCTACCATTATCACTGGATTTACCTTCTCTTGAGTTAGCACAATAGCTAGAATTAGTAGAAAATGTTGTCATGATAGTGCTCGGCTAACTGAGCTAATGGAGTTAGAAGAATCCAGGAATAAGGCTATGCATGCCATTAAGACTTGCCAAGCATAGGTCAAGAGAAAATTTTACAAGAAAGTTGTCCATAGAGTGTTCTAGAAGCAAGACTTAGTTTTGAAATGGGATGGAGACAAAGACAAAGTAGCAAGACAAACCAAATTTTATGCCATTTGGAGTGGCCCATCACCAACTGTAAGGAGGCCAATTAATTCCATCCCTCCAAGCTAGATGGTGAGGATCTTCCTATCCTAGTTAATGAGGTTCATCTCAAACCTTATTTATAAGGGTTTTTTGAGAATTAATGTACATATTAGATTAGATGTCATTTTTAAATAAGTGTTGCTATGCACTATGCATTCTCCTTAAGGGAATGCATGATCTAGGTGTTGTTGTGTTCCTCCAAGTGCAAGCCTATACATGTGTCATGTACATTTTTTAGCAAGCCAGTTGTTCCAATTCCCCTTTTGACTCTATTCCCAATGGACTAATAAGGCCCCCTATATTCCACGATTAGTAGACAATCCCCCCATATAAGTCATAAATAATGTTTCCACTTTGTGCTCCATTTTAATTCCCATAAATTATAATTATTTTAAGAAATCTAAATGGGTTTATCATGCTCAAAAATGCCTTTGGTAGTTGTAGTCTCCCTTTCATAGACTTCAGTTAAATTCCCATTTTAAAAAATCCCAAAAGCAACTAGAGTTCCCTTTGGACATTATGGTCCTTTTGGGATTTCAAGCTTTCCCCATTCCCCAACCCCCTTTTCTTTCATTTGGTCTTGTCAGGACTCCAAGTTCCCTTTGGAAATTTTGGTCCTTTCAAGATTTTGGATTCCCTTTAGACATTTGGAAAATTATCCAAATTTGTTCCTTGTTCCCCTTTTCTTCCCTCTTGTTCCATCGATACTTTGGGCTCCCTTTGAATATTTTGGTCCTTTTGAGATTTTAGGTTCCCTTTAGACATTTGGACAAAGTCCAAATATCCAAATCCATTCCCTATTCCCCATTCCTATTTGATTCCCTTTGGTTATGTTGAGACTTTGAGTTCCCTATGGAAAGTTTGGTCCTTTCATGATTTCGAGTTCCCGTTGGACATTTGAACAAAGTCCAAATGTCCAAATGTGTTCCTCGTTCCCTGTTCCCCTTTTCTTCCCTTTGGTTCCATCAGGATTTCAAGTTCCCTTTGGAAATTTTGGTCCTTTCAAGATTTTGAGTTCCCTTTAAACAAAGTCCAAATGTCCAAATCAGTTCCATGTTCCATGTTCCCCCCTTTTCTTCCCTTTGGTTCCATTGGGACTTCGGGTTCCCTTTGGATATTTTGGTCCTTTCAAGATTTTTAGTTCCCTTTAGACATTTGAAAAAATTCCAAATGTCCATATCCATTCCTCATTCCCCTTTTCTTCCCTTTGGTTTCATCAAGATTCTAGGTTCCCTTTAGACATTTTGGTCCTTTTTGGATTCTAGGCTCCCCTTCCAAATTTGTTCCCCATTCCTACTTCCCCTTTTCTTCCCTTTGATTCCATTGGGACTCCAAATTCTCTTTGGACATTTTTGTCCTTTCAATATTTCGAGTTCCCTTTGGACAAAGTCCAAATGTCAAAATTTGTCCCCCATTTCTTGTTCCCTTTTCTTCCCTTTGGTTTCATTGGGACTCTGGGCTCCCTTTGGAAATTTTAGTCCTTTCAATATTTTGGGTTCCCTTCCGTTCCCTATTCCATGTTCTCCTTTTCTTCTCTTTGGTTTTGTTGGTACTTCGGGTCTCACATGGAAATTTGGACAAACTCCCACTGCTCATCGGATTTTCACATTTCAATCCAAAAATCAACATTAATCTTGTAACAGCTTACTCAATTACTAGATCTAATTCATGGAGCTATAAGAATGATTTTAAATGTATTTTTTACCAAATCCAAGTGGAAAAAATAACACCCATTCTTCATTTATTATTTGCAAACTAACTTTATGTTAGAGGGCCATTCCTAGACGCAATTTTGCAGTGGATTTTGTGGGGGTTTCTACTCTTTATCCACATATTCATAAATGTGGAAGCATGGCATGGATGCCAAGGCCATTTTGGAAAATGTCCAATTCAAGTTTTGACGTGGAAACATGTCTACACATGATTTATAGGGTTGTGGCTAGGATTTCTTACCCAGTTAGGTACCCTATCTCTCTCCTACAACCTTCAAATGAATATAAGGCACTTTTGTGCTCATTGTAAGGGTTCTTCCCTAGTTTCTCTTGCAAATACATGTATCTTTCTACATTTTAAAAAATTTAAAACTCACCTATGGCTCCCAATTAATAAAATTGCTATTTTTCCCTCTCTCACTTTGAATGTGTTGCACAAATATTCTTTCCTTCATATTTGAATGAATGTTTCTATATTTTCTAAGACTGAATGTTGTTGTGAATGTAGTAAAAGAAGCTAACTATGGAGAAATTTTTTCCTCTTGGTGTATGTTAAGCCCTAACCTTCATGCAACTTCCTAGGAACTGGAATAATAGAGAGTTGTGTGAATTTATCTTGTAATTTTATTAATAATCTGTGCAATCATAGGTACGAAGAAACATAGTTAATCTAATGCATCACCATATTTTCAAATTTTAGTATTCTCTTCTCCCTTTTCCTTTTGTGGGTTGATAGATGAGGATTAGTGTAGAGTTATCTAATGTTGGGTTGGACCAATATTTTTGCATCTCAATTAGAGAGGAAGCCAACCTTCTCCAGAGATCTGGCCTCATTTGCATGGTACCACACCTTGAGTTTGGTTTCATTGTGTCATTAGAATGTTGAAAAACACATTCAAAAGGGTGCAATTTCATCTGACAATAATGACCAACCAACTTGACTTGATCAACCTTCATGATGAATATTTTGCACTATATTTGTATATTTGAAGAAAATAAGCAAGGCAAAGTGTAAAACAACATGCTTGTGATTAATGTGGATGCTAAGGTTTGAAAACTTGATGCATCGATGTCATGCTTTAGGTGACCCATAGTATATTTTCCAAATCCAATTTATCTAATCACCCTCAAACGCCTCTACAATCAAATCCAAAGTGATAAAGATAAAAATAATGAAGATTTGTAGCCTATTTGAAATACCATGTGGATCTCAGTGATGCCAAGTTCAAGTGCATACATTAATTGCAACAATGTTGATGATTTGAGTGACCCCTGCAACACTCTTCCACTACATTTCCTTTTCTTATCCCAATTTCTAAGGTTGGAGATCTATTTATTTATAGATTTTCTCATTTGTAAGGGTTGGTAAATTCAATTTTTCATAGAACTAATGTGTAGTGCTTTCTAGGGTTTCAAAAGCTATTTGTTAATCCATCATTAGATATTTTCACTTAGAACTTACAAAGAGGTATTTATAGAATCCAATAGTTGTAACCATGTGTCTCCTTGGAGGTTTTGAGTAGTAAGGAATTGTATTTTTCCTAATGTTTGAAATATTTTCTTCACCACATTTGTTGGTACAATTATAATAGAGATTGGATAAGTGTCACAACACTTTAAATTAATGGAAAATAAATTATCTATATTGGTCCCTTCTTTGTTGCACATGAATATTACAATTTTGTAAAATGATCATTAAGTATATGTGATTATATTCTATCATACCTTTTTTGTGATTTCTTGTTGTTATTTTAATGGCTATATATGACTCTGTGACCCAATAAGCAATTTTTCTTGAGGACTCAAACCGTCCATATACCTTTTATATAATAAAAAATATTGACTAGTAGTTATATGAATGGAAATAGGTTTATACACTATTATTTATGATTTGATATTGTAAACTAGGGATAAATTTTAAGTGAGTTGAACTGTTACATTTTCTATGAATCATTTTCACTATTTTTATTCTCTGTCAATGTTTATGAAGTATGCAAAGAAATGATTTTAAGGGATTAATTAATATTTTTATCTGTATTTGTATGTGTAGAGTATTAAATCATCTATAAAGTTTTTTGTATAGCTAGTTGAGCTTGACCTAGTGACAAACATAGGAGTCAAG
This sequence comes from Sequoia sempervirens, assembly GCA_007258455.2. NCBI lineage: Eukaryota > Viridiplantae > Streptophyta > Pinopsida > Cupressales > Cupressaceae > Sequoia > Sequoia sempervirens. The sequence goes on from VDFB02173768.1 coordinate 107,608, forward strand.
AATGCATTTGGGTATAGATATTATTTTTACCAATTTAGTGACCATTTAAAGTGAGATGAGAGCCTATTAAGGTACCTATAGGAACACCCTCCTAGGTTTCATTTGAGCCTAAAGAGCAAGATATTTTACCCACACTCATAGTTAACCTTTAACAATTCCAATTAGGTAGATGAGAGTCTCTAAATATATTCTTGAAGATAAAACCCTAGAGTTGAAGGTGAAGAAAGGATCTAGGATTTGGAATATGCTATTTTATGACCTAACATTTTAGAACTGTTGCTGGGATAACTTGATCTCAATTCATATTTGAATACTCTTACAACATTTCCAGTTGAAGAAGTTGTTTTGCATCTACAACTATGTTGTTTGTTTCAATTGAAGTCTCTTCTAGAGAGAAGAGTGATGACTTTGTGGTGATTGTAACTTCAAAACATCAAGAAGACCTAAATATATTTGAACATGGAGAGAGACAGGTCGTCTAAGCATAAAAAACATGAAGGAGCTCTAAGAAGATCAAAATGATAGAGTACTGCATGAAAAGATAAATGAACAAGTCTCATGATGCAATTTATCATAGTATTGAATTAGGTTGCACTTATGGTAGAAATGATACTTTCATCTATTTAAGATATCATTACACATATGATGATTTTGTTAATAAGATAGTGAGAATTGATAGAAAACCACAAATGCTTAGGTATGAGATTAGGAGAAATGGTGCACTCATGGGTAGAATAAATAGATATAATGCACATAAGTATGAATATGATGATAAAGACAAGAATTTAGAAGATCATATTGATAGCTTGCACATTTCCTCTCCTAGTGCATCAAAAAAGGGATGAAATGGAACAAGATCCCACTTTCTTGGACGTTGATGCAATAATGCAATCTAAAAATAAGATAAGAGAAAAATAAGTGAATGATATATCTTACATAATCAATCATCCCAGAGAAAGGAAAAGGGAGATTGAGGCTTATATATCTTTACAACAAGCCTAAATTACATATAATCCTCAACTTTTAAACCAATACCCACATGTATAGAATGTACAATTGCCTAATTAGCATGTAAACCCACAAACTACCCCTAATTTTGAGCACTAGAATATCCCTAACCAACAAGTAGAATTACAAGGGAACAATAAAATTAGTGTGGGGAAAAACATGAGAGTAAACCTTAGAAAATTGGCTCATATATTTCCTCAAATTAGACAACCTCTTGAGATTAATATATAAAAGAAATTGGATTTCTTTAGGATCCTTGGGTATCCAAGCCCCATTCCAAATGAGATAAGAGGAAAATCCAAAGATTCTAAGGAAACAATGCAATCACTGTTAGAGTAATCATGCATTAGCTAATAATTAATTAATCTTTAATTAATTATTAGTCTAATTTATTCTCATGCACTTAAGCTAAACTTAGGAGTGATTTACTATGTTAACTAGAGAGCTATTATTAGATCATTCTATCTCATTTTATGAGATGTTGACACTTGTCATGATCAAATCCCTTTACCATTTAGGTTTGCTCCTATATAGCACTCAACCCTCATTTTATTATCATACCTTTTGAATGCCTTGTAATACTCTTGAGCATTCATGCCTTTGATTGCCTTGTAATAATCTTGAGCTCTTGAGTTTTTCTCTTGAAGTCTTGAATTATGTAGATTTTTTTTGTTGAGGAATATTGCAATTCTTTGTTTGCAACTCTCTTGTATGGACGGTGTCTTTGTTCATTGCTTGATCTTTTGGTTCATGTTTTTCACAATTGCCTTGTAATACTTTTGAGCTCTTGAGTTTTTCTCTTGAACTCTTGAATTCTATAGATTTTTATTGTTGAGGAATATTGCAATTCTTTTTTTTCAACTCTCTTGTGTTGAAGATGTCTATGTTCATAGTTTGATCCTATGGCTCATATTTTTCACAATTCTAACATGGTATTAGAGCATGGATTTAGCAAACCCCTTCTCGATTTATGAGGGTTTTTCTTCAATGAGGGTTACAAGCGTCAAATCAAATTCTCCATTGATTTTTTGCAATTTTTGGAGGTGGGCAATTTTTAGGTGCATTTTGGTGCAAAAAGGACCTCACTGTTGTATTAGAGGCTGATTTGACAATTTTTTACTATAAATTTTCTCATATTCCTTGTCAAGAGCTTCTAAGGCAAAAAAAAATTATATAGAGGTTGTACGACCCCTGTATGATGAGTTTTTCAAAAAATATATATTAAAAAAGTAGTTTTTTAAAAATACTATTGCTTTTTAAAAAAAATTATAAAAATCTAAAAAAAAGAAGGTCAAATCATAAAAAAATTGCATGTTTAAATCTTGTGCAGGGATGGCCTATGTAGGCATACCTATCAGGCCGACTTGTGCAGGATGAACCCATTGACAACGAATTTTCAACCCACTAAACTTTTTTTTTTTTCTAACATCTCTTTAAAATTATGGCATGCATTCAAATATTCTAATGACCGGTATTTGAACTTTCCAGCTATGAATTTTTGGCGATTTCCTCCTATAACTTCCAGAATATTCTGTCAAATTTCAAAATATTCCATCGACCATATTTTCACCCGAGGGTTGGATTTTCCCTGATTGACTAAGAATATTCTAGGAATATTTCGTTGATGTCAGTGGTACAAACACCTATCATGGCCTCTTTAAACCCTCTTTGTGCTTTTTTATTTTGTCCATAACTTGAGCATACGATATCGAAATTGGGAAAACAAGATATCATAGGAAAGCTAGTTTTGTCATCTTTCCAATGGTGTGGGTCTCATCACCTTTTTGTACTATTGATGCATTCTATAGCTTGTTGAAGTTAGAGGTTTTATTTTGAGTCTCGTGCTCATAAATTTTGACCCGTTTCTTCATTTTTCATGATTCTAGTGGTGTTGGGATGATCTTTCAGAGCTCTTTACAACCATCCATGCCATTTTTCTAGATTTCTCTCTAGGTGCATTTTATTCATTTTTTGTGTTTTCACATTCTGGTGAATTACTTGGACGTATTATCTCCTAAGAACTTTTTGTTTGCGTGGTATGACTCATTTTTTGTTGTTCTTCATGTATTTTCAATATTCTTCCCTATTTGGGAATTGTAGACATATTTTTCATGCACATTCTCTTTTGTAGATGCACCAAGAGAAAGTGTCATTCTAGTGTATACTTTTGGGGGATTTCACACATTTTGTTGTGTCTTTTGTACTCACACTATGATAAAGTGCCATGGGGGGTTGATGTTTACCTTTAGTTTTCCATCAAACCTTTTTCAAGTGATTGTCCCTTCCACGATAGCAATGAATCCTAGTGATTCTTGCCTCAAGCGTGTGTGTCTTAGTTTGCACACCCTTTATTTGTTGGTTGTTTCTCCTACATGCACTTGTTGGTTTCGCATAGTTTCAATGTACCTATCTTGGCTCTCCCTTTTCAACATTACATGGGGGGTTTCTACTATTGGTGCTAATGCTTCCGTGGTTTCATTTTTGGAGTGAACTACGTATCTAGTTCTTGTTCCTATGTACTAGGCAGATGTAGTGTACATCAACGATTGGTTACCATTGCATTTCGTGGAGATGGAGAATTTTCCATATGGACACTCTTGAATTCCTATTTTTTGAGGTTATTCATTTCAACACTATATCAGTAATCTTTTGATAGTTTTCTACAGCTTCATGCTTCAATGATGTTCTACATGTTCCTCTTTTTTGGGACATTGTTTTGATTGGATGCTTCTTAGTCCTTCACCTTGATTTGAAGGCTTTTTCAATCCTTCATTCACCTTTCTCTCTTTTGGAGAGGATTTTTTCCCTTGAGGTTTTCTCCTTTTCTCTAGTTGTGAGAGATTAGTTTTTTTGTACATGGGTACCTCACCAGGCCTTGTTTGTCAAGATCCATTATGCATTTTTTTTAGGGTTTTTGGGTACTCCCTAAGTTCATCTTGAGGGGTGTGTTAGAGTAATTGTGCATTAGCTAATAATTAATTAATATTTAATTAATTATTAGTCTAATTTATTCTCATGCACTTTAGCTAAACTTAGGAGTGATTTACTATGTTAACTAGAGAGCTATTATTAGATCATTTTGTCTCATTGCATGAGATGTTGACACTTGTCATGATCTAATCCATTTACCATTTAGGCTTGCTCCTATATAAAACTCAACCCTCATTATATTATGATACCTTTTGAATGTCGTGTAATACTCTTGAGAATTCATACCTTTGAATACCTTGTAACACTCCTGAGGTCTTGGATTTTTCTCTTGAACTCTTGAATTTTGTAGCTTTTTCTTGTAGGAATATTGTAATTCTTTGTTTGCAACTCTCATGCATGAAATGTCTCTTTGTTTGTTTTTGATTGATTAAGCAAGAAAATGACCCTGATCCCTTAAAAAAGTAGCACAATAGTCCAGAGAACAACAACCAGATAGAACAACAAAACAGAGGAAGCAAAACAAAAGAAGAATTGCTTCCCCACACCCAACCAACCAAAAACCAGCATCAACATATACCAACCATATCAAAAGATATTAACCTATCGAGGATCTAATAAAATTTTAACCAGTCCATATTAACATCCATCCAAAAAATAAGGTAAAACAAACTAACCCTATTAAGAGTTCCCAGCATGTTCACGAAGTTTAGAATAGAAATAAAACTTAACATTATATAGTTCATGCATGAAAATCCTTTACATCTTAAAGGTCGAAGAAAAGAGCCAAAAAAACTAATGATAGCAAGAATCAAAATAAAGAAAAACTAAAGTCGAGGATTAAGCATCCTCTCTAAGGATCCAAGCCTTCTTTAAGTCCTCCACTTGAATCTTCAATACTATCTTTAATCTCCATCTTTCCTAACAAGTCAACATCTTCTCTATTCTCCTTTTTCATCTATTGTTTCTTGATTTTACCCTATCTTGAGATTATAGCCATCACTGCCCTTTTCATCACTGCATCAACAACCCTACACATGTTTAGCACAACATTCTCTAGAGCCTGAAACCTATTGACATTGTCATCCTTCTGCATCATCTTCTCCAGAATCGCCAATCTTTCCTCCAACCTTTCCACTCTAGTTATTTTCATGCCCGTATTTTTATCTTTCAAGCATTCTTCATTGCTATGGGTAACCAAATTAATTTCCAATTCCTTGAGGTCAGTAGTATCATTTCATTTTTCTTGGGTCTTACCTATATCCTCCTCCACATCTTCCACATCCTCCTACTGATTAACACCTTCTTCCTCCTCTTGACTCGAATCTTCCACATCCTCCGACCCCGACACCTCTTCCTCAAGAGACCCAACTTCACCCAGGCTATCAGGCACACATTCTTCACATGAGGAATCCTTTTCCTCCTCAACAACCTTCTTCCCTTTATTATCCAGAGGCTCTTTCGAATTCTTATCATCTGAACTTTTTTGATTTTTTAGTATTATCCAACCCCCTGAATGCAGCAAGAGTCATATGAGTAGATATTTGTCCCACCGTGGTAGTGGACCCACATTTAGGGTTATTTTCATTATCATCTGGTATTGTTATAGTGTTAGGGTTAGCACCCAGTTCACAAATTAGTAGTTTTCTCTTCTTATTGGAAACATAATAGAGAGGGGAAACACTTCATTTTATATGGGTTATTTTGAGGAGATTCAACCATGAGGGGTCCATGACTTTAGGGGAAGCATTAGCAAATTCTTTGATTGGGGAGTGGGGCTAACTGTCAATTAGCTTAGTTTTCATAGAACTCTTAGGAGTGGGGTTCTCAATCAATTAATGGAAAACATTTCTTTGCTGGGTGGTGGCAAGAACGTACTTGCATATTGGCCTAATCAAACCCTAGTGTAAAAGAGGATTGGCACCGTTGGTAAGGCTTTGTTTTAGGGAGGATAGGAGGAAAAAGGGAAAATTTATTTTCTCCAGGTGCCTGATATGATTCGGGATGGGAAAATGATAACCATGGACTGACTAGCAATGACCCTCTAACACAAAATACTTCATGAAAAAAAGCAGACATTATGGTAAGGGGGCGGTAGAAAAATCCTAGAGTAACCATTCTGAAATCTTTGGGAATTTTCTTTAGCATAAAAAAAAATCAATGTAGCTTTAATAGTGCCTGTGGTTACCTTATCAATCTTCTTCCCTTCATATGCGAGACCCATTGCTTTGGCAATTAACTTGGCATCAACAGTAAAACAAAGACCACCCAACTCAACTTTACCATCTTTCCAGGCATTCACAAACTTGTAGCTGAGTTGTTCACTGTAACCCTCCATGGCTGCAAAGTATGAAGTGGAGCCAACCCTCTCAAACAGACCCCATAACTCCGCATTCTTTTTTCAGGGAGTCATATTTACTTGGCTCCATCCTTTTTCTAGGGCCTTCCATAGTTTTTTCTCTGGTATGATAATATTTTGGAAGAAGCAAGTACTCCGCTCTTCGGCCTTCCTCTTTAACCACAAAAGCAACTAGAAATTCAAATATTTTAGTTTTGATAGAAACTTGATGGCTTTTCATTTGAAAGGACAACGACTCGAACGTTCTAGCAATATTTTTAAAATAGTCGAGCTCTATACAAAGCCTAGCCTCATATCTTATAAACCTACCTTTAATGGAAATGACAACTCCACTACCTCTTACAATATATGATTACTCTTTTTTTATTACCCACCTTAACATCTACAATAACACATGCTAAAAAGTCTTTTCTCAAATCTATCGCAAGATTTTTAGAAATGTGTGTGATAATCACCATAACCACATTCACTCTTTTCTCATTATCGCACGAGGCTTCCCAACAGGCCTATCCTTTCAACTCATTTATTTTTAATTATTTGAGACTTAGCGTATAATTGCTATTAATAAAGTACATCACATGTCATCTTAACAACTTGCCCAACTACCAAAAGAGAAAGGCAATGATTATCATGATAGCTGGACCACACTGCCAATCCCTCAATTAAATTCATTTTATCCATGATGAATTGACTAAATCCCCCAATCCATCCTTAGAAATTATTTCCTTAATATGATTTGACAATTGGGAGAAGTCCCAATATTTCAAAGTCAAATGTCGAAGGCCAAAATTTTCCATAGCATTGGTAACCTTGTTACCTTCCCTATAAGTATGGTTAATCTTGCAATTCTGAAAGGATTGCATCATATGTTTGCAATCATCCAATATATCTTTTAATTCCCATGGAACATCAGCCTTATTGTTCAAATAATCAATAATTAACTTGGAATCGCCTTCCACCATAACTTTAGTGTAGCCATTATCTTTTAGATAACATATTCTCACCCACACCGCATAAGCCTCTACCAAGTTATTAGTTGATGTACCCAGACCTTTGCTGTATCCAGCAAAAAAATGCCTTGATGGTGTCTTTGTTTGTTTTTTTTATCTTGTGGCTTGTAATTTTCACAATTCTACCAATCATTGATGATAAACATATCAAACATATTATCAATATCATTGATGAGAATTAAGTTGAAGAAGAAGACATGATGGTGAAACTATTTTTATAGTATTTAGAGAAAGGTGAAAAAGAGTGGTGCATAAGCCTCCTTGAAAATAGAATTAACACATGGGAGGATTTCATGAGTGTATTCAAGTCACAATATGGTGATAGAATTGAGCCCAATTTTTCTATCCACGAGTTCATAACCATAAGAAATGGGGTCAATAAAAAATTTAGTAGTATATTTTTAATGTTAATGAGAAAGATGCCACCACATTTAAGACTTAATGACTCTTTGTGCCTTATGTTGAATTGTGGTGCCTTTGATGCCAAAATTGGGTATTATCTTAGGGATAAGAACCCACAAACCCTTAAGGAAGCTTATTCCATTTCAATCAACATTGAAAGTGAATGAGAGATTTTGATAAAACATTAAGAGGGTAGATGCTAAGTTGGATCAAAGTGAGAAAAGGTCCATGAATTATGTTAACCTCAAATTTTGATTGCTCAATTCGTGGGATAACCCCTATGAAACTTGTCTATTTTGTAGACCATGTCCTCTAAGCATGCATATCGAGGAAAATTTTGATTGCCCTCATGCGTAGTCCAACCCCTCAAAAATTATTTTGATTGGGTTACTCTTTTATCCTTTTGAAAATTTGTGAAAGTCAAATTTTTAAGAGTTAGTATGTTTTTTGACATGCAGTTTCATTGAATTTCAGGGCAACTACATATTGGGGTCAACTACATTCTAGGATGTAGTCGTGGAGAATTTCTCTGTGAGTACACTCATGTACCCACACATTCAGGCATTAATGTAGGTTTAGGTCAGTTTTATTTATGGTTTTAATCATGTTTATTTTCATTTTACCATTGTTTCTTCAAGCATTTCACATACCCCATGCTCTCTATTACTCATTGTTGCAATTGTGCTTGATTCTTGTAGAGTGTTGGTTGATTTCTCGCCATTTTTCAAGGGTTTGTAGGTATGTAATTGTGTTTAGGTTTTTTCCTTGTTCATTTACATTTCCACTATTTTGATTTTTGTTTTTTGTAAACATTGTTACAATATTGTGTTTTAAATGTCTATCTAGGTTTGTTTTTGCATATGGTTTTCGGTTTTCTTTTTAGGTTTTAATGTTAATAGCATTGTTCCTCCAATCTATGAACCATCCATGTACCCTTTCAAAATTTTGACATTGTTTACCTTTCAATCCTTATGATATTTCCATTTTTTAGCATCCCTACAAATTTTTCTCATACAAAGAGTTTCTCGAATCGCTCATAGGTGTATGTTGGAGAAATTTCCTTGACCAACACTTGTGAGAACCGCCTAACATATGGTGCTCGGGGAAAATTCCCCAAACAACATATCTGTCACCCATGAAGTGTTAAGTGGGGAATTTAATCATGAAATTTATTGGGGATTCAATCCCTTCACTAGTTTGTTGCACCAAGATGGTAGATAGAGTATGCTTTGAGGCATAGCTATACATGACGAAGTCTTTAGTATAGTCTAGGCAGAATAAGACTGGAGCATGAACAATTGCCTATTTTATGTCATTGAAAGTAGCTTTCCTTTCCAACACTTGTGAGAACCGCCTAACATATAGTACTTAGGGAAAATTCCCCAAATAACATATCCATCACCCATGAAGTGTCGAGCGGGAAAAATTCCCTGCACAACACTACCAACATTTATTTTGCACTACCCTTATGTACTTCGAGAAAAATTCCCCAAAGTACATCAATTTAATATACCCTCAGGTACTTTGAGGAATTTTCCTTGAAGTGCATATCATATCTTTGTACATACCTTGGCGTAGGTCAGAGAATTTTCCCTGACTTGCACCAAGTCATCTTACCCCACATGTAGGTCGAAGAAAATTCTTCGACCTGCACTTGTTTGACCTACCCTTATGTAGTTCGAAGAATTTTCTCTGAACTATATCTTTTGTCCTACTCTCACGCAAAGGTGGAGAATTTTTCTGACTTTGCATCCCAAGTTGAAGTTCCCATGTAGTTTGGAGAATTTTCTCTAAATTACACACCAACACACCAAAGATGTAGAAGTGTAGAATTTTCTTGTAGTTGCATGGTACTTGAAATTTTTCCTAACACTTGAGAATTTTAAAATTCCTTTTTGAAGTTTCTTCAACAATGTCTAATCCTTCTCCAAAGGAAAAGAACATGAAGTACAAGTACCAGGGTGTGATTCCAATGACTTCAATGGAATCTAATGTTGATAACATCAAAGATACTGAGATAAAACTTGTGGATATGTCTAAATTCCTAGAGAGGGTAAAGAAGCAACCTATTGATTCAAGCATGCAATGTGTTCTAAATATCAATATTCATTTGGTCTCTTCTTTTTTGATATCAGCTTAGAATTCCAAAATTTGTGCTAGCAACAACCACTCATTTCAACAAGGAAACTAAGAGCCTCATAGATGCAGATGGGAAAGTGATAATAAGGCTAGATGAAGAATTCTTTGACAACATTTTCATTTGTCTAGATATTAATGACTATGTTGATATTACCATGGAGGAAACACATAATCATTATGACAATAATTATGATAAGTGCAAAAAGAACATCAACACCGATGGTTCAAGACTGCTAGGCCTACTATTACAAGATGGTCTAATAATTTTCATCGAAGTGAGTTCATCGAGGAACTGAAAGATTTGATAACTCTTCTCATTAGAGCTAAAGTACTTCCAAAATCCAACACCTTTCAAGAATGGATGTATCAATATATATTTCATAAGGAAAGGTCAACATAAAATATTTTGGGTAAAGTAGATCAGTGATGCAATATGTGAACAACTTTCCAAGGTATCAACCTCTCTAAAATTTTACATGACTTCATATCTGGTGTATGTTGCTGCCTCTATGAGGCATTTTCCAAGCTCATCTTTAGAAGGTGATAGGAGAAAGGTTCCTATATATGCATATTATATGCAACTAACTTTAAAACAGAGCATCAAATATTTCAAAAGAGTAAATTATGCTTTCTTCTATTCTTTCATCTATATGTTTGACAAGGATTTTGGGAAGAAAATGGTTTCAAATTAGGCTTGGGAACTAGTAAGAAAGTTTGGATGTATGTTCCTACAATTTACAACTCTCACATACATCAGGGTTGGTTGTTTTGATGGATTTTTGTACATGTTGCCAATATATCCCAATGATAAAATTATACTAATGGAATTATGCAGGCAAATAATGACTGTACATAATAAGTAGGAAAAATCACATGAGGCTGGATTTAAGTTTCCCCTTAGTATTGACAGGTATTCTATCACCACATCTATGAGGGCCAAATCCATGGAGACAAAAATGCAATGGGTAACCATGAACAAGTACAAAAAGAGGAATGACTTTGACTATAGGGGAATGAAAGATAAGCTTAGGAAAAGCTACACCCATGTTCACATAATTGAGAATATATTGGTTGAGTGTAGGAATGACGAAGATGTGAGGAAGCTAGACTACGGTCAGCTTACCTTGGAACAAATCAAAAACTTCGATCTTGCTGACATTCCTGATGATATGCAAGAAGAAGATGATATTTTGGATCCTACCTATGAGGAGAATAAGATTGCTGACAGTCCTCTTCCACCAATACAATGGTCCCAAAAGGAAATGATTTCAATAAGAGAGAGGTTCCAACCTACTCTTGCAAATACCAATGTTTGGCTGTAAAATAAGGGAATTAAGTTGAAATTTTTCAACACAGTATCAAAGGAGGAGGGTACTAAAGGGCCTACTAGTAAAAAAGGAGAATTAAGGACAAAGAATAAGGATGATGCTCCTAGTACCATCAAAGTACCTAAGTTTGTTTTCAAAGTGAAAGGAGACAAAATTAAAGAAAAATAAGGAACATCAACTCAGGTTGAAGAGCAGGAAGAAGAGATTCCACTCTAAGAGCCACAAGAATCTCCTGTCACTTCTCAACCGAAGTCTGTACAGGAAGATTCTCCTTCTTCTTCTCCTATAGTTTCTATCGTACAAACTCCTATCCCTCCTATTGTTACAAGTGTACAATCTTTACCTACTATTTCTAATATTCCTATTACTCCTACTATGTTAGTACAATCTATTTATTCATCACCTACCAGTGAGTCTATTTTTGAAAGTCCTCATGATAATATTCAGAATGATCTTGACCCTTTATCTTCTTTACTTAGTCTATCTAATGTGACCTTTCCCATGCTTGATATTTCCACACAATCAGACTTTAACAAGTTCATGATTGAGTCTTTATCAAAAGTGTCAAGTGTAGAAATCCCTGTTGCAGTCTTAACACAGACTTCACCAATTTTTTCCACCACTATTGTAGAATCTACCCCGCCATGATCAAATTTGGTAACAGGAATTGAAGGGGTGCTTCCACTCTTCCTCCTTGATTGACATCACAAACACCGAAGAAGAAGAAACAATTTGTCTCCCCAGTCTCCCTAGATGACTTTGATTTTGGCCAACTTGTTCTGACAAAGACCAAGACTATAAAGAAGGCCAGAAATGTTACACTCCATTGTGTCATTACCTATTTATTGTTACTTTGATGAGTTAAAATGATTTAATACATGATTATGTTTTGTATATTTTGATGGAAAATGCAGTGAGTTGATATGTATTGCAATGTGATTACTTTAATTATTTGATAGTGCAAATGATACATGATACATATGGATGTTATGTTATTAGCTAACTTCTATTGTGATGCACTAAGTTGGATGCAGGAAAATAATCGAGCCTTCCGTAAGAGAGGGGAAGTATCACCTAGGAGATGAATTTGGTTTGGTAAACCCCTAATGTACCTACTTGAGCTATCACACCTCACATCCTAGTTTTGTCTAGTTGAGTCGAGTTAGTTTGGGAATTAGTAAGTAAACCTTCGATCATAGTTTGGTGAATGATTTGAAATTATTTTTGTCTTAGTCTTCAATTTCTTGATTGTTTCTTATGTTTGAATTATGTGATTAAATCTCTATATTGAGTCTAAGTTCTTCTTCGTGTATTTATATTTATATATTAACCAATAAGTATATACATTGAATGTATATATGTATGTGAATGCACTAACTCATGCATGTGAGAAAATAAGTGTGTGTGTATATGTAGGTAGAAATACTTGCACATACCCATACATGGATATATCATACACATGAGAATATCAATTGGACATATACGACATATATATATATATACATTTTGTATATATATCAATCGATGAATACATAAATATGTGTGTTTATTATGAATATTAAAATAACGATAAATGTATATAATATATATATTAATATATATGTATATGAGTAGGAATCTTAATGTAAACATATATACATATACATATATATATGTATGTATGTATGTATGTATGTATATATATATGTATATATATATATATATGTGTGTGTGTGTGTGTGTGTGTATATATATATACATACATATATGTATGTATATATGTATGTGTATATATATATACATACATATATGTATGAATATATATATATATATATGAAATGTTATAAAGTAAACTTCAACGCATATATAATGCAGACCAAATAAATAGTGAATGGCTTGCATAAAGTCAACAGTGTATAAACTTTATGTTGTGCATGAGACTCACGCATACATGAGGATTGTTATTGGTAATAAAAGCACATAAGTTATGGATTGATTATCATTACAAGTAATGCACATAACATAAGCGCTTGGGAAACATTTGTAAGGAATTTAATAAATATGATTTTGCACCATGTTAAGTGGAAGAATTCAAATACAAGTCTATGTTGGGAGTTGAAAAGCCACACACAACCATATAAGAACATATGACTTGGTCAAGCCACGAGCTGGCTAAAGGTAATAGAAGAGGTTGACTTGCTATGAAAAGAAACCAACAACCATGATGCAAGTAAGAAACCTATAGGTAACCATTTCTTTGTTTGACTGAGTAAAAGAGCTAATGCTAGCAGTTTATGAGGGTGACTTATCCATAATAGAGAGGCTAAAGTTGCAGGGACTGTTTATGTGTTCACATTTTAGTTATTTGAGCAACCACTTTGCTCTTAGAATGGCTTAGTAGAATTATTTAGAGGAGAAGTTGGTTTTTTTGTTTAGTGGTGGAAGATGGAAGAGAAAGGGTGGAATATTTGAGAACTTAATTGTAGAATCAAGCTTCTCAACGTTTTGTATAAATAGGATAGTACTTTGGGTTTTGGCATTCTTTATTTTCATTGTTGCAATCCATTTTGTTGTAGAAAATCATGAGTGTAAGCTAAGTTCTTGAGTGTTGAGGAGAGGTGTGTGAGAGAGTATTACATTGAGAGAGTTAGAGGTTTTTCTTGTATAGTTTGAGTGTTTGGAGTTAGAGTTAGATTGGTGAGCAAGCTAAAAGTAGGAGCAACAAACAGAGTTTTAGCACCAACTTTGGAAGGAAAATTCTTCATTGGGTGCTATATTCCATGCATGTTAGTATTACTTCTTTATTATTTTATGTTTGATGCCATATTTGTTTATGAATGCAAGTGTTTGAGGAAAATATGATTATATGTTATGTTGAGCTTGCTTGCATGAACTTTGATGAAATCTTATTTTGGTGAACTTGCATGAACTTTAATGAATTCTTATTTTGGTGAACTTGCATGATCTTTGGTGAATTTTTATTTTGGTGAAACCTTATTGGTTGATACATATAATATTTATCCATTATTTTGGAATTATGTGTTTATGTTTGCTAAACAAGATAACCATAAAGTATTAGTATAATACCTAGGTTGTTATAGATCATATGCATGCTTACATGGATCATGAAGTATGGGAAATTATATTACATTGAAGTATTGTGTTAAAACAGTTAGGTTGTGACACAAACCATAATGGTAGTTCATCCTTGATTGGTTACTAATATCTCCTTAAAGTTAGGAGAAAAGTCTATTCCCAAGGTTAGGAAATACCTTTGAATATGATTATATTAATAATCAACAATAGGGTTAAAAACGTATTAATGATATATATATATACATATTTTTTTATTATGCTATTATCTAATACTAGACCATGAGTCATACCTTTTCACGATATTCTAGTCTTAAAGAAGAGGACTTTACGTCTTGGCAACCCAAAGTTGTAGTTGGAGGAAACTATAAGGTACATAAGCACAAACTCCTTTCAAGCTAATAATGTCCTCCAGATTAGATATGAACTTAGTGAACATTGTAAACATGTGAATATATGAGTCATATTGAAAGAAAGGTTTTATGATTGTTTATGAACATGAAAACATAGAAACCTTACGAGATAACTTGGAAAGATCCATGAGAAATGGAGAACAATCAAAATGGCACATCGATGAGAAAAATCATATTTATTTGATATGCATGTTTGAATCATTTGATGGTAATAGTTGAATAGTGACAATTAGGAGGTATTAGTATAATATCTAGGCTATCATAAGTCCAATATATGATAGTATTAAATGTTATGTTGGGAAAATGGATAGGCATAGAAGTACCATGTTGGAAATGTCATTTTGTGAGATTATGTAAACTAGTATATTGTTATGATGTTTAATCTCGGGATTAAGATAAACTGAGGTTGGGAGTAACCTAGATCGTCAGTTAGATCACTTGAAAATACATTATCCTTTTGGGATGGAATCATGTTATGAAATAAACTCGTTAAGAGTTAGTATGGTCATATTATTTACCAAATCAAGCAATATGATGGGTGAACATACGATTTCCACTTCATAGAGGTGAGACACCACTCCTTAAAAAGTGAGTTTGAATATAATGATCAAATCTTAAGTAGTGTAAGTTGCCACTAATTACGCTGTCAGTTCACTGTGCCCATGAGGGTTGCATATCTAGGCTAGGAATGTCATGCATGTAGGCACGTATCCACCGTATGGTAGCTCTAGTTATGTAGGACGCAACACTAAGCTCAAGTAGGATATTATCATTTATGAGGGATACCTGACCAAACTCTTTGTTGAAGGGTAGGGCCATCTTACTTGTATGGTAGATGTGTGGGGGACCACAGTAAGTTCATGGTTGGTGGAAAATCACGTGGGTGATGCTCTCCTTCATGCAATAAGCAGCCAAAATTTGAGGATGTATGTCAGCAAGGACATCTAGACCATTTGTAATTTATTCTATTAAGCTATTGAAAGTTATGTATGTAATCATGATCTTATATATCTTTATGAAAATGTTTATGAAAATGTGATCATTAATTGGGTTTATGTAATGTTACTTTATTGGAATGCAATGGAAATTTGAAATGGGATTATTTTGAATGTGCATATTTATTATTGAAATGGAAATTATGGAAAAAAATTATTGCTATGTGTTGGTGAACTTAAACTATCCACATATGGCTTAAACTTAGATTAAAACATTAAGTAAAACATTAGGCATGTTACATGTGGTATCAAACCTACCAAGTTCATTACTTGAACCTATGAGCTCATTACATAAGTATTATGTAAACATTATAAGTAGTTAATGATTGAAAATTTCTTATGCCAGGGTGGTAGGGAAATAGTAAGAAAGTTAATCTAACTTTGGGACTAGGAAGAAATCGTCCCTAGAGGTTAAAACTCCTAAATCAACAACTCATATATAGAGATGCCCTTGGATTAGGGAAGATATGTAACTGGGTTTAGTAGGAAGGTTATGGATGATTACCCATGAGTACCTCCACACTTCAAAATTGCTTAAATGACTATGAGGGTGAGAAAGAATTGAAGATATCCCTCTTTCTAATAGAAACTTGTAGTTGCAAAGGGTCAAGGATTATGGATTAAATAAGGATACTATGAATCTACGAATATGGTTTATGTCTATTCATACAAATGAGAGACTAATTGTTATTATAAACTAAAAACTTCAAATGAAGAAGAAAGTCAACATATTATTGAATCAGAATCAACTAGAGAGGTATCTAGGAGCAAGATAACCTTCTGACAATCTTGGCTCAAACGATATTAAAATATTGCAATGATAATCAAAATCAATAGGAAAGATGGTATCTTAGAGTAAAAGTCAAAGACCTGAATGGGTCAGGAAAATAAACTATTCATATAAGGGCTCTGTTAGAGCATAGCTTGGTTGAAGTTCAAATACAACTTGAAATTTATGTTAATACCATTTGAAGATGTTCTAGAGATAAGTTTGATACGGAATGAGACTATGTAGCCAATTAAAAGAACAATTAGATAGTCTTGGGAGAAAAAGGTATCTACAAGATATACCTAGTGAGTGTAAGAAAGGCAAGTAATTTCCATTCAACTATCATAAGCCAATAAAAAGGAATGATAAATAAATTTGATAAATTGAAGAAAATAGATGATTATTAAGGGTTCAACTTTTAAGATGATCTAATGTTTTAGAAACATCAAGGAGGGTATATGGATATAGATAAGTACCCTATTCAACAAAGTTCAATGATGTATTTTCAGTCTGAGAGAACTTTTGACTTCTTCATAAGACATGGTTTAAAGACCCTAATCCAAAGTCTCATATTGAATGAACACAACAAGGTTGTAGAAGTTGAAGGTTAATGTATTGGAACTATTAGTGAAAGATTTGAAATGGTCAAGAAAAGTTAGAGGCTTTTGACCAAATGAGAGAGAAGTAATTACAACTCAATTTTATAATTTCTTGTATCATAAGACCAATGTGTGATTTTATTGATGCCTTGGAAAAAGGTTAGGTAGTATGCTTATTCGGGAAAGGAAAGATTTATGAATGAAACTATGCTCCACATGATTTTGAGCTATCAAAAAAAATGTTTGTGCTTAGTAACTATGTATGCATAAATTGTTTCAACATCTTTTGGGAGATAATGTCAACCCATTGATGATCTAACAAGAATTGTTACTCAACAAATATAATGCTCATCGGAAGAGATAAATTGAGTTGAAATCAAACTACAACTTTAGAAATGATTAAATAGTGGAAGAAAGCCAAGATATGGACGCCCTAAGATGAAGGCGTTATATCTCCTCAATAATATCCAATCATTATATTATTAAGAATAAAATGTGGTATAATTCCAAGGAATATGTTTCATTTAATTGGAATGGGCTATTATGAATCAAGGAAGAACCTAAGTACCAAATTCCAAAGAGTTAGGGAATGAGGTAAGGTAAATTGATAGCATATTTAGGAAAAACTGGAATGAAAATATTATTGACTGATGTGGAACTACTATAATTTGGAAGGAAACAAAAATAAGACATTGCAGTGTAAGTAGCAAGTTGTCTAGGATGCCAGAGGATGAAGACATGATGTCATCATTGGCAGGACAAATTCCAAAGAGGAAGTGGCAGATCATTAGAGTATTTTTTATCTTTCTATGTCAACGGATTTGGTATAATGTTATGGTGGACAGGCTCACCAAGGTAACCAATTTATTATTGGAAAATTTGATTTGTAAGGTACTAGTCCTAAACAAAAAAAATTTGTAAAGTAGTTTTCTTGATGTTCTTGAGAAGGTTATCTCAGATAGGGACACAAGTAGCATTAAGATTTTGAGTAAACCATTATCACCTTATTGAAAATGAATGTGTGCTCAACTTATTACCTTGGGTCAGCTAGTCTGAAAAAAAGGGATAAACCAAATCTTGGAGGATTTGAAGAATATTTTTATTACAATAAATTTTATCTTTCCACAATGAAATTTGATCCATTTGAAACATTATACAAAAAGAAGGTCTGGATTCCTATAAGCTAGGATAAGCTAGGAAATAGGATTAGCCTTAGACTGGAAATGTTCGCATAAATGGAAGAATAGATTAGGATGATCAAGGAAAGCTTTGTTGATATAAATCATGAGTCAATAAGTATTACTATTATACTTGAAATCGACAGGTGTCTAAGGGTAGTATTATGCTCGAGATGGACAGTAGGAAAAGGGCAATACTATTATGCTTAAAGGTAAATATTAGTGTTCGTGATAGACGTTCTTGGCTTCCGAATTGTACGATGGTGTAAAGACAAAAGGAAGGATGGGACCCACAGTGTAGTGCACAATGCACTAACACTCCTTTTTCTATTTGGGTTACACTAAGGATAATTGTGTGTTAGCCAATGAAAACACATTTTTCCAGTCACTGTGGTATAGGTGTCATGTAGGATATAGTCACTATTGTACTTATGATGTACATATGAGTCAATGTAATTGTGATGAATAGTTCTCTAGAGAGAAATTTTTCTTGAAGCATACAAGTTCTTCCTATACATTAGCAGAGTCACCCAATGCAAAGTACAAGAAGGACGAGATTGTAGAGGGCAGTGCTACGAGGGAAGATTATTTTGTTATAAAGCAAAATTTACTTATTTCTTGCATGATTCAAAAAATTGAAAGTAAAACTTTTATTGGACTTTATATATATGTTTTGGTCCAAACAAGTGAAAAATTGTAAAGGGTTAATTTTTTCTACACTACATTTAGCCCCCACTTTAGTGAGAGGATGACCCTGCGTCAAACTCACACTAAAGTAGACAATCAAGAGAGATCTAATTGTACAATCATTGGAAAGATAAGATGACAAAGATCAAGGAAGGTGATCAAGCCTCCAAGATCTAAGATCTCATGGAAAAACAAAAAAAGGCACAAGGAGACACATGCCTATGTTAAACATATATATGTATGAAACAATGACAAGATACTCAAGCATACAATGTCAAAGACTCAAAGAAACAGAAAAAAGAAAGAAAAAAAAAGCAAAAGGATCAAGCCTCAACTACCCAACGTGATGTGGAATATGCCTTGACTATTTGTCTAAAAATGTTTACAAGTGGAACTTGTTGTCCACTATGCAAACAACAACACACTCACATGAGCTAGTGAAACTCCATTGTCCACTAGGTGAGCCCCCAAGGGTGAAAAATAAGAGAATATTATTAGGCTTCCATATCATACTAAAGTTATACCTCTAATAACTTTAATAATGCACCAGACAATACAAACTTCAAGCTCCATAAGGCTTAGCAAGTTGGGTTATGCTAAACACTTGTGATAAACAAGGCACCATAGGCAAGCAAAGTGCATTATTCTTGGTGGTCATGAAAAAGGGTTGAAACTTTGAGATTCATAAGGTTAGCAAGCTACGTTATGCTAAACACTTATGAATAAAATGTAAATAGGATAAGAAACGTTCAAAGGGGTTTTGCTTAAAGTTCATGTAAGGTCTCCTCTTAGGGAACATCGTGCCTAATGTCTCCAAGAGAGGACAAGTATAGGACAAAAGAATCACAACTTAGGGAATGCAACACATAGCATCACCACTAAGAGGAAAGTTGTATGCCAAGAAAAGGTCACACTCTTGGAGGAAATCAAACCCAATGACACCACCAAGAAGAAGACATGTCACAAGAAGTAAGAAGACCAAACAATGAAACATAAGAAAAGTCTAAGATCTCCAAAAATGATAATACCAATATATGCCCCCACTTTAAAGAAATTGCTAACACCATGTTGTGAGCAATTACTTTAAAGTAGCAAATGATAAATGCTAACAATAAAGAAGACACAAGAGCTTATTTGGAAAGCCCTATGCCAAGTCATATGTTTCAAAATGAAGTTGTGTCATGAAAAAGAAGGGGTTTCCCCAAAATGAAATCCCAAAATCACATAAGGGATCCATGGATTCGAGGTCAACGTATGTCTTTGCTACAATGATATTATAGAGCTTGAAAACGCCATCATTCCCCAAACAACTTATGGAACAAGAAGAATGGCACATAGAGAGCAAAAACAAAGAA
Organism: Sequoia sempervirens; assembly: GCA_007258455.2. Lineage (NCBI taxonomy): Eukaryota > Viridiplantae > Streptophyta > Pinopsida > Cupressales > Cupressaceae > Sequoia > Sequoia sempervirens. The sequence goes on from VDFB02173768.1 coordinate 127,850, forward strand.
AAACCTCTTGGGTCAACATGGAAGAGACCTAAATATCTTGATGCCTTGCGTCATCCCCAAAAGGAAAACACAAGACAAAATAAAAGGGGTTTATGACATAAAGAAGAATGAAGGTACAAATAGAGGAATGAACAAGAAGATATATCAAACAAAACAATATGGGGCATCACATTGCCCACATGCAATCACAAAAAGAACATGAAAAGGAAAACAAAGACAAGACTAGTAAGGCACATGCGATTCAACCTATAGCAATTCATTTGCATCCCAATCTTATTCATCGTATGCAAAAGGTGGATAACTAGCCAAAGGGACAACATCGAGTGCCAAACTAGGACAATCACCAAACTCAACATGTGGTGAAACACTCTTTGCAGGATGATCATCACGATTGAGCTCATGGAAGAGGAAAACAATAAATTTAACTCTTTATGCACTTCCTCATCAATCTTTGTAGATTCATTATCATCATCTAAGTTTATCACAACAGAAGTTCTAATGATAATATTCATAGAAGGTTTTTATTCTTGTTATGTTCGAGGTTTTGGATTTTCTTGTTTCGGTGAAGGAGGAGAATCATCATGCATTGATTGAGGTAAGTTCGGATTTTGATTTTGTATTTTGTTCTTTTCTTTTGTTTGTAACAAAGAAGCAATAGCACGACATCTACGCCTATGCTCTCTAGAATTTTAGTTCGTTTTAGTTTGATTTTCAAGTTGTGATTGTGTAAGGGCAGGTTTATCAACCATAGGTTTCTTTTCTTCCCTTAGGGGAGGAACAAAAGGAACCATGGGAGGTTGTTCAACCACTTTCTCTTTAGCTTTGTAAACTTGTTTTATTTTAGGAGGCACAACAAGACTTATTTGGTTATCTTGTGGTCTCTTATAGGAAATGGGTAGAGGATTTGCTATGTTTTGGTTTTGGATACTTGGAAGGGATTTTGGTTCAATCATAGTCTCATCAAGGATAGGAGTCTCAATCGTGGGTTTAGGCATATTGCTAAGGGATAATTTTGTTATGTGTTTTGCCTTGAAATTTTGATAGGATTTGAAAAAGAAGTCCTCATGAGGCCTTCTACGTTCCATAGGTTTGTGCCAAAAGAAATCCAATGAGAAATTCCCATGGGAAGACATGGGATTAAAACCAATATAATGCACAATAAAGATCTCATTGCCAAATGGAAACTTTAAGCATTTATGCACAACCGATGGGATGACATTCATGGAGCAAAGCCATGGATAGCCTAACTTCACACAAAATTGGTCGGACGACGGGATGATGGAAAATGAGACACATAATTCTTTCGGTCCAACTTTCAAAGGAAGAGTTATTGAACCTATCATAGGGAAAGCAAAACCATTATGCGTTTTGATCCATGCTTTCAGTTTTTCATAAGTATCTTGATAAAGCTCATGCAAAAATAGGAATTCTTTAGTGATCACATCACAAACAAGATCAACTAATATCCCATTAGTAGGCTTGTCATTGATTCTTCTAGCTATGTAAATAGGACCATTAGGTGCATGTTTTATTATGTCATGTTGTGAGAAAGCAATGTCAAGCGACATCTTAGTTAGGTCCTTACGAGGTTGAACTTAAATGAATTTGATAGAATGATTTATAGTATTATTCTCTTGATTTCTTATGTGATTTTGTAGGAGATGATTAAGGCTAAGCACCATTTCTAGCCCTTGTTTAGTTTTAAGTAAATCTGTTATGTTTTGTATCATGGGAACTACATCAGTGGCGATAGGTTCAAAACTTATAAAGTTTTACAATCACTTTAACTCTTTATCCATTTTTGATCTGTAAACTCCTTACTATGAATCACTTAACAACTTGTTAGATTCACTAGGATACAAATTTAAAATTAAGATCGTAACTGACGATGCTTGTGAATTGAGCAAATAAACGTATAAAATGCAGGAAAGTAAAGAATCTGACAATATCATGCATCAAGAAAAGAGAGACAAGGATTTGATTACGGAGTTCACCAGATCCTGGCTACGTCTCCGGATCCGCAAATAAGCGTGATCAATGCCATTACTATGATGCAACTTGTTTTACATCACCACGGTCTTTCCCGAGTTACAATCTGCTTCACATTGAAACACTGCCTTGACAAGAACTTCCTAGCATCCACACTACCTAGTCCTTATGTCACCTTTACAATGCTTTCAGACAATAAAGCTGCAACTCTCTCTCTCTCGACAGGAGTACATAGGCGTCAAGCCTTTACAAATGACTCACAAAGTCATACAAATCCTCAAGGACTCACTAAGTTCTTATCTCTCCACAAGAGACCCTTTAGCTTGCTAACAAGAGAAACTCTCACTTTCCCAAAACCCTTTTCTAAGAGAAAATAAACTCTCCAAGAGCTAAAAATGAGAACACACTCTTCTCTTGTCTTACAAGAAAATCCTAAGGAACAAGACTCAAGACTCCTGAATTCTGAATCTCTCAACCTCCGAATTTCTCAATTTCGGAATGAATAATCACTCTCACCTTTCCTCCTTTTATACATGAAAATAAGCCTAAAATGGCTTAACAAAATATTAAATGAATATCACCCTTCACATCTCGTACAACTTTTTTACCAACCCATTTTGGCATTTTGAACCACTTTTGTTTTAGTGGGTAGGGAGTTGAACAATAAAATAGCCTATTTGTTTAGGCTCGGCCAATATACATCCAACAAATAAAAACAGTCTCCCCTTATTATCAAACCACCATCGGTGGTCTAGCGGCACACTATATTTTATATAACCGCCCGGTCGGGGGTTCAAATCCCCCGCCGGCCGTTTAAAACCAAACACCGAAATTATCAAACAATAAAAACAAACAGATCTCAATATTTGTTTGAGGTGTATGAGTCATTCAACGGCTAACCGCCCGGCCGTTTCGCATGAGATCCCGGGGTCAAACCCCACCAAAGTTTTTACTCCACAGCAAACTCGACCGTCGAACAAATTCGGACACGTGTCACCTTACTATTCGCCCACCAAGATGACGTGTCTGTTGACGGATGCCTGCGTGTCGCTGACTGGGTGCCACGTGTTGCCCGCTGATTGGTTCGTGCGGTATGGTCACCTGCCACGTGTCACGTCGGGATTTGTCCACATCACTTTGTACAACATGCTGACGTCATCGTACGGATGACACGTGTCAACACCCGATTGGTCCATTTTGATTTTTGTACCACGTGCTGACGTCATCTGTACGGATGATGACGTCATCCCTTGACCATTTGTGCACAAGTCAACCTGAAACTTTGACTGGCCGTATCTTGTGCATACGAGCTCCGTTTTTGACGAAACGAACGCCATCGGAATCGTTTTGACGAGCACTTCGATTTGACGCCGATTTCAACAAATTCCAAGATGATCAATTTTTTGCTCCTGTCGGCCCCTGGTATCTTATTTGACCAAAGGTTTGACCAAGCATAACTCGCACGTACGACCTCCTTTTGACGCGGTTCAAGTTACGTCGGAATCCTGTCGCTGTGCTCTATCCATTGATGCCATTTTCGGGAGATTCTGAAGCTGTTGGATTTTTGAGGCCTTCAAGATCCACCTGGATCAATTTTCCTAAGGTTCTCATGAGGTAAATTAGCAATCATTGTATCAACATCATTCGCATTAAGTGTAGATAGGGAAGTCATGGGAAATGAAGTGTTAAGGGTATGATCCAATGTGGGTTGACTAGTGTCAACACTATGAGTGAAAGAGTTAGAAAACCCAAGATCCATAGTGAGTGATGTATCATGGGATGACATGAGTCTTGAACTACGTCTCACAATAGTATTGCAAATAGGATACCAAGTTGTGAAGCTCATACAAGTTTCACAAAGCCAAGGTGCATCCAAAATGGATAAGAGGTAAAATGCAATCAAATACCCTAGAATGTGAAGTGCAAGGAAATAAGTAGTTTTCATATTTCTAACAAGATCATTTTTTTATTATGCTATGAAAAAACCTAAAAATGATGTCTTTTAGATGCAATTTTGAATTCAAACAATGCATTGAATTTGACAAATTATGCTTAATATGATCAATTTTAGATAACAAAAATGCAGGAAACTAAAACAATAGACTGAATATAGAAACAAAGAATGCAAAAAGAATGATTTTAATGCTCAAAATTTTAGGAAAATCCCCGATCAAGAACTCATTCGCCCATGGGAGAATGGGTCTCACTTCAAGGTTTTGAAAAATCAATTTGCAAGTTTTTGAGATGATTTGTATGATTTTCAGATTATGGTTTCAGACAATCGGTTATAGTTTTAGATTTTTGTAAAATGAGGTCTAAATGCAAGTGCAAATAGTGCTAAATGACAAGAAAAAAGACCTAATTTGAGATGTAATTTTGACTCAATTTTATAATGTAAATGAATGATGATGCAATATTATGTAAACACTATGCAAATGACTGATATTTTTGAATTTTCCAAATTTAAAAAAATGCAAAAATGCAAACCTAAAACCCTAAATGGCATGAAAACTAATGCAAGTTAAGAGCCTTAAATGAGATGCAAAAAAATGAAATGCAAATAAATACAAAACCTAGATCTAGGGTTGAAAATGGACTCCAAAACAACAAGATATGATGCTCAAAAGTTAGGTTCACCAAAATGAAACATCATAAAATAGGATTTTTGGATGATGAAAAGTGGGGCACCAAAATGATAATAGATAGACCTATCTTCCTTCATTTCATTAGGAAATGAGAACCACACAATTAATTAATTAACAACTCTTAGGTGAATCAACCCAAAGTGAGAATATTTAGATTTCCCTATGATTGAAGGATGAGGGTCAAGGTCAAACAACACTTTGGGGAGAAGAACTAAAAATAGAAAATTAACACCAAAATGAAATCTAACACTTGAAACAACAATATTAAGTTGAATACTAGTAACAAAACCAAAAAATAGATTACAGATCTGAGAAGGGCAGAAACATGTGTACCAGTCACCAAAAGTTCTTTTCAGAAGCAGATCTAGGACTCATTCGCCCATGGGAAAATCAGTCCAAGTGCAAAAAAATTTTGTAGCTTTTAGGAGCCTTTGATATAGATATGAATCTTCCAATTTTCCCAAGTTTCATAGTCAAAATGTCAAAAATTACTTCAAGATCTTAGTTTCCATGAGATGACGACAATTTTAACAACTTTTGCAACTTTGACAACTTTGTAAATCTTGCACTTCAAAATGTCTTAAAGTCTTCTTCAACCTAAATCTAGAATCACACATACAAGAGAGAAAAATGTTTGTTTTGGGTGAATAGGGGTTTTCCTCGGTCAAACCCCATTTTGGTAATCAAACCTTGAGTTGACATAATGCATGAAAGAGGGAATGAAGAATGAAAAAATCTATGTTACCACTTAAAAAACCCTTGAATTAAACCTTGATAATGTGTTGAGTGAAAATTATGTAATCCCTTTTAACAAATTACAAAACCTGATTTCAGCCACAGCTATGTGAGATACAATATGTCCTCTCAGAAAGGGGAGGCACCCTTCTTACTGCTTATTGAAACTAAGTAAAACTAATTAAGTATTCACAACAATGTACACTATGATTAAGAGATGGGGGTGTGTCACATTCATAATTCTCTCTTTTTTTAGAGAATATTTTTTACAATGCTTCACAATTTTAAGTTCCTAATTCGATACAACTTCAAACTAAAAAAAAAGTAGTAATTCCAATATTCTTATCCTATCAAAGAAAATCCTAAGAATACCAGCATGATAATGATAAATGATAAAACAAGAAAAACTCACGAAGGCACAAATTTGTTTCATAGCTTTCACCAATGAATCCTTTAAGATATGTAATTAGCATTGTATTAGAAGCACAAAGTATTCTAGATACTTCACGATAGATCCATGAACAACATGAATAAATCCAAGCACAAAGTCTTGTAAAGAATTCACCAATAGTATTCAATCAATATCACAAATTCGAGTAAAGAGTGTAACTCAAATTTTACATGGATTTACTCAAAGCCCTTCAAATCTCAATCACTAATCATTGCCAATTTCAATCAAATCCAAATGATAATCGATTCCAACACAAATTTTGGTATGCAACTTCACTTATTTATTGATAAAAATAGATTCACAAAGATGAACACAAAGTTTCATGTATTTGCTTCTCAAATGAGCATCACTTCGTTGCAAAAGATAAAAGATAAGCATTACAAAAGAATCCTCTCATATTTATAGATGGGAGAGGAGAGTAAATTTAGGAAAATTAGATGAGTGAATCTAGGAAACTTGGGTGAGAAAATCTAGGAAAATCTCCCCTAACAAGTCGACTTATTAAAAAATGTTGTTCATCATTATAGGAAAACATCTATGTTTTTACATATAATTACATCTTGGAAAATGACATGTAAGATGTCGAGAAATATTTACAAAATGCATAAATGAAAGCATAAAACTATCTAACACTAGAGACATAAGAAGTCTTTATGGTTCCTTGCATTGGGTGTGGAAGACTTCATATTTCTTCTTTGTCTCTTATTTGAATGTCTCATATGGACCAATAGTATAATCAACAATGGTGTGAACTCTTGTGATTGATCTTCTTACAGATGAGCATATTTTCATGCATCTATCTAGATGCATCTTGAGATAGTCAAGAGAAAGTCGTATATCACATATGGTGTGCATGGAAGTCTTTGAAAAACCTTCATCTTCCAGTTGCTTCATGATAGCTTCCTTGAATATTTGAGTAATCTCACTGACCGAGAGGAAAGTATGATCATCATCAAGGAGCTTACCCGGTAACTCCTCAATTCCATTCACTAAGATAACACGATGTCCTTCGACATCTTCTTGTACTTGGTGGACATCCTCAACAAGAGATTTGATCACTTGTATGCAGTGTTTGAGAGATTCTCTTACCTCCACATACTTCTCTTTGTCAGGAATTACCCCAACTTTCACCAACTTACTTAGCTTTGTCTCTTTCATTTGTGATCAAAATGTGAGACATCTTTCCATTTCTTTCTACTCTTCAGAAAGTATATTTTCTTCTTTATCAAGCTCTAATTTTAGCTTGGCTATCTGAGCGGTCTTCTCATCCACAACAATTATGATTTGTGAACCATGTTCTATCATTTCATCAATGAAATCATATAAAACCTTACCCTTGGAGGAAAATTTCTCCACCTTTTGCACCGCTGGTTCCTTGGTGTTCACCATGGCCATACGTTTTACATTCCTAAAAGAGCCTGCAATATTCCTCAAAACTGTTGCATAACGCTCAACTTTCTCCTTGTATATATTTCTGGCCTGCTCCATCTTATCAAGCCTTCTTATTAATGCATCCAGGACCACTTGTGCATCTTCCTTTGCACTTGCATTTGTCACTTTTCCAAGTTGGACTCTTGTGACAGTGTAATCCTTCATGTTTACATCATGTTCTTCCTATGGGGGTAGACCAATCTCTACAAACTTGTGACCAGATTTGTCAACATGAAGCCTTGAATGGACTTTCGCCTTTTTCTTCCCCTTGGCTTTTGGAGGAGCTATCTCTTGAAGATCAAGCTCATCTAGGGAGATCATTTGTTTCTTTCACTTTGATACTTGAGAGATTAGCCAAGGAGGAAGGGAGGAAGTATATACTTCTTGACTTATAGTCTATTCTTGTGTCACAACCACTTCTATAGAAAAGGTTGATATTGTGACAATCAGAGTAGTATCAGTCATGATAGCTCCAATGGACTGTAAACCAAGTGGATCTTACAAAGACTCATTCATGAACCTATGAAATTCAGCCTCTGAAGAGATATCAAAAGATGGAGATGACAAATTGGGAATGGATGAGGAAGAACTCAAAGGGACATCAACAGTTTGTAAGTTTGAAACTGTAGGAGTGGCAAGGACGGTTGATACTGCAGGGGGAATGGAAACATTCATTGCATCTAAAATTGTTGTAGGAGTTAGGTAGGAAGAGCAGGTGGAGGAGTAGTTGGATTTGAAGGAGTATGAGTAATATTGGTCATAACAGGTGATGATTTCTAGGGAAGATCTTCAATAATATTCTCATGGGGAGATAGAGGTTGTTCATCATCATGCTTGAGTTCCTCCTCATTACCTTCTTTATCAAATTCATATTCTTCAAATTCTTTTGATTCTTCACCCTCATTCTCTTCTTCTTCTTTGGATGATTGTTCCTTAGAAGCAAGATCCTTTCCTTCTACATGTGTTTGTTTAGATTTTTTTGCCTCTCATTCTTCAACTGTTTGTGTAACACTCTTACCAAAGGTGAACTTGATCTTAGGACCTCTTTGAGAAGAAGAGGGAGTAGCCACATGTTTGTTTTTTGTACATAGCTCCTTCCGTTGGTTGGTTTCTCCTCCTAGTGCTTCTCCTTTTGATTCTATCCTAAAATATTTCATTTGGAAGCCATGTTTATGCAACCATTCTGTTGTGTTGTGTAAGATGGGAGCAAGCCTTTCTCTGATAGAGACACTTTCATTTTTAGACCATTGTATTGGAGGTAAGGGCCTCCTAGTATTTTCATCTTCTTCATAAGTAGAGTTTATGATGTTGCTAGGATCTTTGAAATCCTCCGGTAGATTAGCTACACCAAGATCTCTGATCTACTCTATTGTCAACTTGCAAAAATCCATTATGCGGATGTCTTCCTCATCCCTGCAGTCCACCCATATGTCTTCAAAGTGGTAGACATGTTGATGATCTTTCTTTAGTTTCCTCTTCACATCTTGGTATTCAAAGTCAAATCTATATTTATATGTTCTTATAGTCATGATCTGCATTTCTATAGCAACTGACTTTTCTTTTTGTACACTGTGAACGTAATATCTCCCAATTGTCAGTGGAAACTTGAAATCGGGCTTGTGATTTCTCTAGCATTCCTTGTGAACTAAGATCAACTATTTGCACAACTCCATTAGTATCCACTTATTTGAGGGATATCTAGGCAACATGTATGGACACCCAATATAGTAACCTACTCTTATATAGGTGAAATTCAGAAATTGCAAAAAGATACATCCAACCTTACTAACCACTTTGTAGGCTTCATCTAATACTCTTTTCATTTCAAGAGTCGTATCAAAAGTGAACAATAGGGGTGCAAAGAAGGCATCTGTGACTCTTCTAAAATAATGAAGACTTTCTCTTAATTTCAACTGATAATAGAACTCATACATAAGTACAAAATGTTTGTTTCCCTTTGTAGACAACCTTGGAAATTGCCTCATTACTGCAACAACATATACCACTAGGAAGTCATGTAAAATTTGAAAGTAGTTGGTACATTGATCAATTGTTCATGGATTTCATCACTTATCTGATTTTCCCAATCAATATGTGCTTTCTTTCTTTTGATGATCTGGATGTATTCATACATCCAATCTTGAAAATTACATGAAACAAGCAATCCTTTAACCCTGCTTAGGAGAGTAATCATATCCCTAACATCCTCTTTGAAATCACTTTGAGGAATCCCTTTAGACCATCTTTATATAGTAGGCCTTGGATTTTTCAACCATTGAGTATTAATCAATGTTTTAGCTTTGTTGGGATCACTATCATAGACCTCCTATGTTTGTTTAATTGAGATTTTTGTATATTGTTCCATGTGTGGAACCCAGAAAACAATATCAATGAATTCAGGATCTAATCTCATCATGACTTGTCCCGAGGAATCTCTTACACTTTTGTCATCTTAGATGTAATGAGACGCAACTTGGAGAACGAACTCTTATGTTATGAGCAGAAGTTGGGAATGTAGATACCAAGTGCAAGTTGCTATGAACAATGGATCTCAAGTTGTCTTCTAAGGGCTTTTTCTCAAAAAATTTATAAAATATTCTAGGTCATGATGGCCAATTTCAGTGTCTTTGATTTCATCCACCTTTGAGATCACCACAATAGGTAGAAAGACACCCTGATATTTGTACTTCATCTTTCCCTCCTTCTTAGAAGATGACAAAGGCTTTTTGGTTGTTATCTAAAAATATCGAGATCAAGGAATATCACCTTCAAGGATCACCTGATGAGAGCTTGAGAGGAACTACAAGAATAATGGATTAGCATATGTTAGGATAAAATGTGTTGTTGGAAAGCGTGAAGCAAGCAAGCAATTTGGAGCAAGTGCGGACAAGCTATAGAGCATGGAAAAGGGAGCATTGGCGATGAAATGAGGTTCAAAGAGAAAATGGAGTGATTTTAGAGTGTTATAGTCAAAAACTATTTTTTGTGTAGGAGCGTTGAAAATTAGTGCTCCTACATCTTGAGAAGTTAGTTTTGCATATAGTAGTGCTGAAAAACAATGCTCCTACATGTGTTCAACACTTGGGAGGTGAAGTGTTGAGGCACTAAAAATTAGTGCTAGTGCATATGTGGGAAGGACTTAGTTTATGTTCAGGCACTAAAATTGAGCACTTGAGCATGTCACTTCTTGTTTCAGAGTCAAATGTACAAGCAAACTTTTTCACCGGTTTAGCATTTTAAGATAAGACACTCCATGTAGGAGCAATGATTTTCACCACTCCTACATCTTGGAGTTGGGGAAGATCTTCGATGTAGCAACGCACATTTTCATCGCTCTGACAAGTAAGAGAAGGTAAATTCAATGTTTGAGCTGTGAAAAATGCCACTCAAACATTGAGAGGAATGAGCTTATGAAAATGTGTGAAGGGTTCATCATTTGCAAAAGCCAAAATCTTTACCACTTCAACAGTAAGGAAAAACTCAGTGAGAAACAATGGAAAGGTAATTAAAAACATCACAGAAAAAACAAGGAAAAGCGTGGAGAGAAGAATACATGCAAAACAAAGACAAAGAAAAGCAAGGTGTGATTCCAAAGAAAAACTAACAAAAACCCTAACAAAGATAACACAATGAGCAGGGTTTATGAAAAAGAAAAAGAGTTTCACAAGAAAATATGGTGAGAAATGATGAAGAAGAAGAGAGATTAAAACGTACCTGGTAAGAAAAATGTAAAATGTTGAAACCCTAGCCAAGATGCATGAAAAAACTTCAAACACAATCTACTAGAGGTTGGGGAGTGATTATATGAGGAAGAGCGAATGGATCAACAATGATTTTCAAGCAAATTAACCTAAAATGACTTTATTAAGTCATTAAGAAAAGGTCATTAATGAACTCAATGTTTGCATTAATGAAGGCGTACATTATGGAGGAAAAGATGCACTAGCGGTGATTTTCACTGCTTTTGCATGTAAAAGACCAATCAAAAGGAGAAATGCACTAGCGGTGAAAATCATCACTTGTGCATTTAAGGGCTAAGTGCAAAGTGTAGGAGCGGTGAAAATCACCACTTCAACACGTGGGGTTTATTTTTCTAACATGAGGCTCATGTAGGAGCGCTGAAAATTGGCACTTCGACATGAGTGAAAAATTGACTAACTCCTAAGGATTGGGAATTAACGAAAATAATCATTTCAAAGCTTTTTGAAAGACGAATGAGGGGAACGCTCAAATATACTATTTGAGGTTTTGGACTACGCATCGAGGTGAATCAAAAATTGCCTCGTTTTGTGTGCTTTAAGTACATAGAACTACGAAAGACAAGTTTCGTAGGGGGTTATCCCATGAATCTGGTGTAGCTAGATTTGAGGATAACATAATCGAGATCTGAGGTCTACAACTTGCATGAGATGGCTGAATTGGATGTGGATCTTGACACTTAAATATTTCTTGAAATGATACTTTGAATGCTTGACTTGATCATGAAACCAACATCACAATGTTAGCTCCAAAAACATGCATGATGCAAGAAGAATTTGACATGATGAATAGATATAGATCTCTGATATAGATGCTCTTGAATGTCCTTGATCATAAAATTTAGCTCTTGTGAAGTCACATAGAAATTCTAGGTGAAACATAGTGAAATGACCTTGTATTTATAGGTATGTATCTTTAATTTCCCAAAATTCAAATATCATAAGCTGACATTGAATTTTAGATTTGAAATCACCAAAATACCACCAACAACATTATTTAAGTTTAGGTCCTAAGGTTTAGGGAGAACCAGCGAATGGGTCCCAAGTTCCTATACCTAGGACACACATTGCTCAATGTAAAGTGTTATGTTCATGCATTAATTAATGTCGAGTTTCCCCTTTGGAAAATGTAATTAAATAGGATTGGAAATGAATTAAAGGGCCAATTAAGGCATAATTAAGCTTAATTTAATTAAGAGGGCTTGACTAAGTGTGTAAATGTAAAAAGATACATTTGACAACACTAAATTAAGGAAATATTAAGTCCAATTTAAATAAGGAGGGCCCAAACAAGTGAGAAAATGTAAAGGGTTACATTTTTTTTACACTACATATATTCATATATATAATGTTATAAAGTAAACTTCAACAAATATATAATGAACAAATAGATAGTGAATGGCTTGCATAAAGCCAACAATGTATACACTTTACGTTGCGCATAAAAATCACACATACGTGAGGATTGTTATTGCTAATAAAAGTGCACAAGTTGTGGATTGATTATTATTGTAAGTAATGCACATAAGAGAAGCGCTTGGGAAACATTTGTAAGGAATTTAATAAATATGATGTTGCGCCATGTTAAGTGGAAGAATGCAAATACAAGTCAATGTTGGGAGTTGAAAGGCCACACACACCCATATAAGAACATATGACTTGGTCAAGCCACGAGCTGGATGAAGATAATGGAAGAGGTCGACTTGCTATGGAAAGCAACCAACAACCACAATGTGCAAGTAAGAATCCTATAGGTAACCATTTCTCTATTTGACTTAGTAAAAGAGCTAATGCAGGTAGTTTATGAGAGCGACTCAACCATAATAGAGAGGCTAAAGTTGTAGCAACTTTTTACGTGTTCACATTTCAATTATTTGAGCAGTCACTTTGCACTTAAGATTGGCTTATTCGACTTATTTAGAGGAGAATTTTGTTTTGTTGTTTAGTGGTGGGAGATGAAAGAGAAAAGGTGGCACATTTGAGAAATTAATTGTAGCATTAAGCTTCTCAACATTTTGTATAAATAGAGGATAGTACTTTGGGTTTTGTCATTCTTTATTTTCATATTTGCAATCCATTTTGTTGTAGAAATTCATGAGCATAAGTTGAGTTCTTGAGTGTTGAAGAGAGGTGTGTGAGAGAGAGTATTTCATTGAGAGAGTTATAGGTTTTTCTTGTATAGTTTAAGTGTTTGGAGTTAGAATTAGATTGGTGAGCAAGCTGAAAGTAGAAGTGACAAATGAAGTTTTAGCACCAAGCTTGGAAGGCAAATTATTCATTGGGTTCTATATTCTAGGCATGCTAGCATTACTTCTTTATTATTTTATGTTTGATACCATATTTGCTTATGACTACAAGTGTTTGAGGAAAAGATAATTATATGTTATGTTGAGCTTGCTTGCATGAACTTTGATGAATTCTTATTTTGGTGAACTTGCATGAACTTTGATGAATTCTTATTTTGGTGAACTTGCATGAACTTTGATGAATTCTTATTTTGCTAAAATTGCATGATCTTTGGTGAATTCTTATTTTGGTGAAACCTTATTGGTTGATACATATATATTTATCCATTATGTTGGAATTATATGTTTATGTTTGCTAAAAAAGATAACCATGGAGTATTGGTATAATACCTAGGTTGTTATAAACCATATGTATGCTTATATGGATCATGAAGTATGGGAAATGATATTACATTGAAGTGCTATATTGAGACAGTTAGGATATGACACAAACCATAATGGTAGTTCATCCTTGATTAGTTACTCATATCTCCTTAAAGGTAGGAGAAAATTATATTCCCAGGGTTAGGAAATACCTTTGAATATGATTATATTAATAGTGAACAATAGGGTTGAAAACGTATTATATATATAATATATATATGATTATGCTATTATCTAATACTAGACCATGAGTCTATACAATTTCATGGTATTCTAGTCTTAAAGAAGAGGACTTTACATCTCAGAAACCCAAAGCCGTAGTGCGAGGAAACTATAGGGTGCAGAAGCACAAAATCCTCTCAAGCTAATAATGTCCTCTAAATTAGATACAAGCTTAGTGAACATTGTAAACATGTGAATAGACGAGTCATATTGAAAGAAAGGTTTTATGATTGTTTATGAACATGGAAACATAGAAACCTTATGGGATAACTCAAAAAGATCCATGGGAAATGGAGAATAATCAAAAGGGCACATTGATGAGAAAAATCATATTTATTTGATATGCATGTGTTGTAGCATTTGATGGTAATAGTCAAATAGTGACAATTAGAAGGTATTAGTATAATATCTAGGTTATCATAAGTCCAATATATGATAGGATTAAATGTTATGTTGGGAAAATGGATAGGTATAGATGTACCATGTTGGAAATGTCATTTTGTGACATTATGTAAACCTGTATATTATTATGAGGTTTAATCCTAAGATTAGGATAAACTGAGGTTGGGAGTAACCTAGATGGTTAGTTAGATCACTTGAAAATACATTATCCTTTTGGGATGGAATCATGTTATGGAATAAACTCATTAAGAGTTAGTATGGTCACATTATTTACCAAATAGAGCATTAGGGTGGGTGAACATATGATGTCCACTTCATAGAGGTGAGACACCACTCCCTAAAAAGTGAGTTTGAATATAATGATCAAATCTTTGGACAAAGTAGTGTTGGTTGCCACTAATTACACTGTTGGTTCACTGTGCTTGCCAAGGTTGCATATCTAGGCTAGGAATGTCAGGCATGTAGGCGGGTATCCATTATATGGTAGCTCTAATTATGTAGGGCACAACACTAAGCTCAGGTAGGCTATTATCATTTATGAGGGGTACCAGACCAAACTCTTTGTTGAAGGGTAAGACGATCTTACTAGTATAGTAGATGTGTGCGGGACCACACTAAGTTTGTGGTTGGTTGGCAGAAAATCACTTGGGTTATGCTCTCCCTCATGCAGTAGACAACTAAAATTTGAGGATATATGTCAGCAAGGACATCTAGACCATTTGTACTTTATTCCATTGAGCTATTGAAAGCTATGCATGTAATCATGATCTTGTATATCTTTATGAATTTTTTTATGAAAATGTAATCATTACTTGGGATTATGTAATGTTATTTTATTGGAATGCAATAGAAATTTGAAATGGGATCATTTTGAATGTGCATCTTTATTACTAAAATTTAAATTATGGAAATTTTTTATTGTTACGCGTTGGTGAACTTAAACTATCCACATATGGGTTAAAATTAGGTTAAAACAACAGGTAAAGCATCAGGAATGTTACAAAAACTCTTTCAAGGGTGATGGTTGACAAGTCAAGTAATAAGTATGCTGAAGTGGCATAGCCTCCATGGAAAAAACTGTTGAGGATGTCAAAGGTGCTGACTATATAATTACGGGGATTGAAGTGGGAAAGCAAACACTTGAAAGTTCCAAGGAGGACTTGCGAGAAACAACGGTATCTTTGATTGAGAAATATGACAAGGATAAAATTATCAAGGGTCAACTAAAGCTTAAGGTGGAACAACTCACTTTCGTACTCTGAAACATAACTCAATCTTTCAAGAGTCCATTGAGCCTGTTACCACAAGTGTGGATGATGTTGCAATCTAAAAGGCTAAAAATATTAGAGCACAAGGCAGAGCTGTTAGTGCATGGATAGACAATATAATTGCATAAGGCACTCAAATGTTGAATTCTTCCATTGAGTTGATCAACAATATGGATAATGTCAAATCATAATTGAATCAAACTCTTGATGTGTTATCTTAGAATTTGAAGTCAGTAGAGAAGGATCTTGAGGCCTGGACCAAGTTGAGAGATTTTAAGCTCAAAGTGTGTGTTGTAAATGGGTTGATCCCCACAATAAAAAGGTTCATTGAATATCGAGAAGAAATGAAACACAAAAGAGATGTCATCAATGAATTGATCAAAGATTTGTAGGATTCCCAGGAGACAAGCATTGATAAAGGATCAGATCTCACCATCAACATTGGGGAGATTCCATGCCAAATACTTGATGATAATCATAAGGTTCTTCTTGTGCAATCAGTTTTCCAAGAATTCACTTCACTAATTCATACCGAGATTGAATCCAAAGCTTTTTCATTAGCTTCCATTGATAAATTAGTGGAATTCCAAGTGATTTTGGATGATTTGAAAATGATATTGGATAAGAACAAAAGAGCACATATCAACATAAATGATTCCATAGTACTCGCTATCTCTAGTTATACATCAGGGCCAAATGATATTGAAGTTTAGGCCGTTCTAAAGAAATATGAATATTTTCTAGAGAAGAGTGGTGAAGAATAAGAGAACATGCTTTTTAACACTTAGTTTATTTCTCAAGTTTTCATTATGTATTTTGTAATTTTTAGATGAAATTTAACATGTCTTTTTGTAATATACAATTTAATGTAAGAGGAATGTAGTCCGAAATCAAATCAGACTCTTCCTTTGAATAAGTCAAAGTAGTTTTAGGTTTCCTATTTTTGCTCTTTGCTTCCTTCTATAAATAAGAGGGAGCTCTTTTGTAAATCTTATCTTTTAGTTAATGAAGTGAAACATCACCGAATTGAAGAGTGCATTGAAACTTTGTTTTCAAAGTGTAAGTCAAAATTCAATCAATAAAGCAAGCAAGTTGGCATCCAATCTTTGTCTTGTATCAAGCTTATTGTGTATTGGGATTATTCTTATGCCTTTCCTACTGCATGCTCTTGTACATGATTGAATTGTAGCGCATAATCATATGTTCTAAGAGGTACTCTAAATCTGATTTTGTAATCTTTGAGCTGCATTATCACTTTTAGAATTTGTGTTTATGTGTGTAATTTGGGGATAACTTGAAGACTTTGGTTTGCGAGTTATCATCTACATTTTTTTGATCATATTGTGGCATACATTGGAGACTTTGGGCTGCATATTATACCACACTTTTCATTTTCAAATCATCATAAGAAACAACAAAAGACTTTGTGCTCCAACTAGTATTTTGTGGTTTGTTACATGCTATAAACATCACTGCATTATCATTGTAAGTTTGTAAAAGAAAAATCTATTATGAAATAAGATAATAGGATGATATGGAAACACCCCATGGATAGTTGTAGTGTACACAGGCTTAGTTAATTACTAGTTGTTTAAAGTTAACAATAAGAAGGGAGCCTCCCCTTTCTGAGAGGAGAGATTTAATCTCATTATACTATGGTTGATATAACCATTTTGTCATCAGTTAGTTGATAACAAAATATTCACCCAACAAAATCAAATATATGTTTTGTTATATCATTATCATTGTACCATTCTCTTAAGTTGGGGATCACATCATATTAATGTCATTAATATTTTACTCACCTTTGTATTGTTGTACAAGTGGTACTAAAATATCTTGGAGTATGATTATCTATTGCCTTACATATTTATCATTAGCTTACAGTGGTCTGTTACAACAACTTTCATATAATATTTGCCTAATTTTAGACTTGATCATTGGAATTACATTTGATCTTTATATGTTAGTTATTATACATATTTTAGAGGTAAGTTTCAATAATTATAAATTAAAACTTTTTAGTTTTAGTTCAATACTACTTTTGTAATATTTCATAAAATAATTCATGTGGTTCTCAACCAAATTTACTATATATTTTGTATTCACATTCTAGAAGGCCTGCTACTAGAACCAACATTGTATCATTGATTCACATTCATTGTAAGTTGTACAAATTGATTCCAACAAGCATAATAATTTAATATTATTCACATCCTTTCATTAAATGATCTAACCCTACCCATGTCAAGATCTCATTGATCAAAATGTGATAAATTTCATGTATAATCAATGTGTAATTGTTAAAAATAAAAATAAAAAATTGTTAGAGACATTATGAGTATCAATTAACAGTCATAATAATTCTTATGTGGAAGGTCCTACATGGTTCCTTTAGGGTAATCAACTTCATAATCAATTCATATATTGGAGCCTTAATGTCATTGACCATTTATAAGGTGGAAGGTTTGTATAAGTATTAATGGTGGCATATTGATGACATTTAAGTAAACATAATAATGACATTGATAGTGTGTTGTGGTAGTAGGTATGAGGCCATGAATTATGGTAGAGACTAATGATATGGTTTTTTGTACCCTTATGATAAAGCATGCCAATCCCTATCCCTTGATTGTATGTTGACATATTAGAAATCAAATTGAGGATGCTTGAAAGAGGTCTACGACTAGTGGAGTACTAACACCAATTCTTGAAAGAGTTGATTTTGTATATTGTTAAGGGAAACCATTTTCCAAGGCACTTAGGTTGTGTAGAAACTAGTGCACAACACTTACACTCCTATAATATGAACTTTATATCATTGTATAAACCCTAATTTTTACAAAAATAATCCTCATAGCTTACATCTTTTCTTGAATAATGAATACAAGTGTATAATATGGCCTTAATTTATATGCAAGGGAAAATTTACAAGGGGCTATGAGTAGAGTGCTTAAATTTTGGAGATTCAATAGTCAATATTAGGGGTTTTGGCTCTCTCATATATAATGATGAACATGAAAAGTTGCCATACTTCTCTAAAATTTATGCAACGTACAAGGGATAACATTGAACAAGCATAAAAAACACCAATATTAGTTATCTCCTTAATGCCATATTTTGACAAAATAAAAGGCTACTGTGACCGTATCAAGTCTTTCAAGCATAATGGTGAGGTAAAAATGACTCTCATTCATAAAAAATAGCTTCACCCAAAATCTCCCTTATGCCCCATGCTCTCAAAAAATATTGAAATTTAGACTTATCCTAGAACATCACAACTCTGATATCATGTAAGAGTTTGTGATAAATAAAATAATATAGGATTTAATGTATGTGAATGCCACATATATAAAAATTAGAATGATGTTATTTGATATTAATGGAGAAAATATGAGAAATAATACAAGGAAATATAGATGGTGAGATAGAGTGATATAGAGAGATGGGGAGAGAGAGATAAAGAGAGAAAAATAGAGAGAAGTAGAGATAGAAAAATAGCGACAAAGATAGGGAGAGAGAAATAAGGGGAGATAGAGAGAGGGAGAGAAATATATATTGGAAGAGAAAGATAGAGAGATACATATGGGAAGAGAAATGGGAGAGAGGTAGAGATAAATCTAGATAGATAGGGGGACAGGGAGGGAGAGATGGGGAGAGAAATAAAGAGATATAGAAAGAGGGAGTGATAGGGAGAGAGAGGAATAGATAGGGATATAATGAGGGATATAGGGGAAGATGGAGATAAATGGGTCAAGAGTAAGAGATAAAGGAGATGATAGAGACAAGTGATAGGGAGAAGGATAAAGATATAGAGGGGGAGAGATCTATAGACATGGATAAGGAGGGAGAAATAGGGAGTGTGCATGTGTGTGTGAATGAGAGAGCTATATAGTGATAAAGATAGGGAGGGGGAAATAGGGAGTGTGTGTGTGTGTGTGTTTGAGAGAGAGAGATATGGAGATAAAGATAGAGAGGGAAAGAGATGTATATAAATATATAGAGAAGAAGGGAGAGAGAGGGGGAGAAATATAGAGGATAGAGAAGTAGAGATATATAGAAAGAGGGAGTGATAGGGATATATATATATATATATATATATATATATATATATATATATATATATACGAGAGAGAGATGCGAAAAGAGGTAAGGAGATAGAGATAGGTGAGAGAGATAGAGAGGTAGATAGAGATGTAGATGGAGATAGGGATGGAGACAAAGATAAGGATTAATATAGAGAGAGGGGGGGAGATGGAAGGAGAGAGGGAGAGGAAGAAATAAAGATATAAAGAGGGAGATAGAGAGAGAGAAAATAAAGTAGAGATATGAAGTCATATGTAGAGAGAGATAGAGGGAGATAAAGAGGGAGAGAGAGAGTGGGGGAGAGAGGGGGATACAAATAGGTATATCAAAAGATAGTAAGGGAGATAGATAGGGAGAAGGAAAGAGAGGGGAAAAGAAAGAAAGATAGAAGGGAAGACAAATATAGAGAGAAATAGAGGAGAGAGAGGAAGAGAGAATGAGAGATAATGAAAAAAATAGAGATAGAGAGGAATACAAAGATATAAAGAGATCTCTATCTCTATTTATTCCCATCTCTCTCTCTCTCTATATATATATCTCCCTGTATCTACCTCTCTCTCTCTCTATATATATCTCTTCCTTTCTTTCTCCTTTTTCTTCCTTTGCCTTTGTATATCTTGGCTCTATCTCTCTCTCCCTTCTCTCTTCCTCTCTCTTTTATCTTTATCTATTTTCCTTCTTAAGTGTGCAATGGGTACACTGAAGAGGTCCTAAAGGTGAATTATCATATCCTTAATCAAATGACATGCTACCCTGCACATAACTCCCTAGGGACACATGCTATCCTTGAATTGTTGGCACAAAATATCTGATCAAAAATTAGTTTCTCTCTCTCGTAACTTTTAATTTATATTTTGTTTTAAATTTATTTTATTAAATAAATTAAAATAAAAATTCAAAATATAATTATTCTACAATAATTAAATTTTTAATAAGAGTATTAATTATATATTTTTTTGATACATACGCTAGTATTTTATTGATATTAGAAATTGAAGTACAACCGTCTGTCATGCAGGTAAGAGGGAAAATTGAAAATCCACTAAAAACCAACCCTCAAAGAAACTATCCAAAACATACTAAATTTCTAACCACCATCAAGGAACCAGACAATTAACAAAGCCAGACCACATTATAGGTGTCTATGCATCCATGGCAACCAAAACTAGACTGAACCAAGCCTCTTTAATGGCGTCTACACAACCATAGCCACCAAAAACCAGACAAGCTAGAGCAAGCGACAACAAACCAAAAAACAAAATTCACCACCTTACAAAAATTTATTCAGTTTAGCAAAATATTCAAATTCTGTCATCCACTCCACAATGTCCACTGCCATTAGACCGAAGAATTTCTTGAGAAAGATAATCGCGACCGCTACAATTGACCAATGCCGCATCAAATCCGATCCCTGCAAATCCAAAAGGAAGGGATAAATTTTCACCATCCCCGAGCTCACCTTTTCCACGTCACAAGGCCTTAGACAACCCCTACCTTCTATCACCACTCTGAGAACCTCATCAAAATTTTCAACCAAATCCGTCTTGAAAAATTTAACCAACAACCTTTTTGCTTCCTCCTTCAACTCTAAATTATCTAGGAGAGAGGCAAGGAAACAAGAAGAGATGTGCAAATTATCTCTCCCATACTCCTTGCACTCCAAATGTTTGGAACCCAACACCATCTTCACAACCGCAAGCACCAACAAATCATAATTCACCAAAATCCATTTCAAACGCTAGTCTATCACCTCCCTAAAAGAAGCTTGCCGTGTCGATGACCATAGAGAGATTGGGGTGTCAACCCCAAACCAAGCAAGGTCCGCCACTGAAACCTCGATGATAAATTTGGAGCACTTCACCATACTCTGTCCCTCACTATAGACACTCGACAGGAGAAACAAAGAAAACCCACAACCACCACATACTTTCTGAGAAAACTTTAATACCAAAAATGAGCTGAGCTTGCCTTAAATAAACCTGGATTTCCATAGTGCCGCCACTCACCACAAATCATACTCCCACCTGACGTGCTAGATGTCATCATTAATACAAGAGCTTGCCTTTCCATTTAAAAAATCATCTCCAAACATTGGAACCGATGAAAACACTGTCCAACAATGTACACCCAGCTTGTTGATAAGACAAGCCAACACCACCCAACATGCAAGTCTGCTAGCTTGGCACCACAGACCCCCAACCGAATGCCACTGTGGTAACCAAGCCCTTTCCCTCCGCCACCATGGAGGATCGCCCACCCTACCGTCCACGAGTATTAATTATAAATTAAATTAATTATTTTTTGTAATTTCATAAGACATAATTTAAAAAAAAAAACTTAAGTCAAAATTAAGAATTAAAATAGCATAAACTAAATGTAAAATCAAAATATCAAAATGTAAATATCAATAAAAATAATTTTTTTAAAATATTAATAATAAATAATAAACTTATTAAGCTAATACATAACTAAATAACAAAGTAAAACTAATTTTAAATTTATTAGAATTAAAATATTATTCTATTTTTCATTTCAATCTTATCAACTTTTTTTTGTTGTTTTTAAACCAAAAATCTACTTTTAAATTGTTAAATCATTTAGAAAAAGAAAAAGAAAGAAAGTTTAGAATTTAAGTATTAATAAAATATAATTTTACTTTTCATTTTAATCTTATAAACTTCTTTTATTTTTTTTATTTTAAAAATAGAAATCTTAATTTTAAATTGTTAAATTATTTAAAAAATAAAAAAATAGAGAATGATGGTTGAGATTAATTTCATGGTCTTACATCCTTCTCTTTAATTCTCAACCATTGATTTCAAAAAGCAAGTCATTCATTTCATATAGAGAACACCTTGGCTGTAATTAAATAATATCCAATTCTATTTCTAATAATTATTCTTTAATTAATTTTGAATTTTGAATTTTTATTTTAATAATTTTTTTAATATAATTAATTCCACTTACCAATAATAATAAAATTCATAATAAATAAAATAAATCTTCAAGATCTCTATAATTATCAAATTGGTTGTATTTTAATTAATTTTTAATTTAATTAATACTTGTTCTATTTTATAAATAATCTACCCATTTAACTATTTAATTTAATAAATATAAACAATTATGAGTTGAGGTGGAAAGATTATAGAGCTCAAAAAAAGAAAAGCAAAGTAAAATCAAGTGTTGCCTTCTATCAATTTTCATTACCATTCACTTCCATTTTTAACCCTTTGTGAATTCTATTCTCCTTCTCCAATAGGGTACATGTATTACAAGTTTTTATTAGCCCAAGTTGTCTCCTCCTCTCCGGTTACTATGTGTAGTGATAGAGTTAGAATGGAGCCCAATTCCTACATAAAAAGTCCAAAATAATGAAGCAGTTTGGGGAATTTTAAAAAAGGGTGGTGTGGAAGTTTATTGTGAAGCTATGAGAGGCTTTGATCCTACCCTAAATATTAAATTTACACAATTGTAGGACAATGGAAAAGTGAGCATTAACGACATTTAATTTGAAGTTATTGAGGAACTTATAGTAAATCTATTGACTTGTCTATGAAAGGGGAAAAATCTAAGTGACTTTCTATAGGGTGATGAACAACTGGTGATATATCAAAACGACTTCAAATTAAAAGACCTTTTGGTTCTACGGGGAGAGGTATATTTCTTTCTAATCAAGTATTTTACCCTAGAAGGTAGGTTCAAGCGCATTTATACATACCATTTATTGCTCCTTAATCACCTACATCACAATAAAAAGGATTAGTTTCCCTCATTATCTCCTCTCCTCTTTGGATTTTCTAGTAGATCTTCTATTCCCCTACATTAGTGATTGAAATATTGCCTTTGTCGACATTACCTATTAAATTCCTCAAGTAGTAATCCTTAACACCAAATTGTCTCTAATTCCTATATTCTTTATGCTAACCATTTCAAAGGAGGAAGAAAACTAAATCACAAAATTCCATTACTAAATGTCCTAAAGTTGTTTGGATTAGTATAAGATTTCCCATAAAGAAATTATTGTTGCCACCTTTAACTTGAAAGATAAAGTTGATGCAACCTATTTCTCTAGGGATAAGAGAAGCTCCGCTAGAATCTCCTCATAAGTCCAAAGAAAAGGAGCTCCCTTTGAATAACTAGATAAATTATTTTATTTTTAGCGAAGAAGACGATGCTCAACCTTTGGATAAGGAGACCCTTATTGATAATGTGAGCTCCTCAGATCTTGAAGATAGTGACTTCATAGTTTCTTAGTTTGCCTTGTTCCCATATTCCAACTCCACCATTAAATCCCCAACTAACTCTAGATTTAATGAAAAAAGAGAGAATATTTCTGTCATTAAATCCATCACTACTACCAAGCAATTATCTTCTAAAAAACCTAATGACTTCTTGATAAACACTTCCAACTAGCCTAGTGAGGAAGAAATATTGTTAAAAAATAGGAAAACAAGAAAAAATGTAAGAAAATTCAAAAAAGAAGAAGTGAGAAATGAAAAAAAAGCAAAGGATTAATATAAACACCAAGGAGAAAGAATAGTAGACTAAAGGAAACAAGCCCATGAAAATTAATAATAAGTATGTCAACCCCTATTTTATGTGTCATGTTAACATAATGAAAATGAACCTTATCCAAAAAATAATGGTAGGAATGAAAAGGAAGTTCGAGCGATTGGAAACATCTGTCAACATGATTATTAAATTAAATAAAGTGTGAAATTCACTGTCAATAGCATAAAAATCCTTTTGGAAGATAAGGATATCAAGAGCAAAAAAGGAAAAGAACACTTAGAGAGATAAGGGCAAGGAATCAAATTCTCTTGATGTTGATTTGCATAGGCTCTCAGAAGAAGGTGAGGTGACTTCTAGTCTAAAGGATTTAGCTTGCTCCTTGATTCACTAGTGGCCGAGTGCTCTTGCAATTTTTGGTTAGTGTTGTTTTGTTTTTAGGTGTTGTTTCTATGTCCTTTTGTTATTTGCTCTAACTTGAGAGATTTTTGTTGTTTAATTTGTTTATGAATTGTTGCCTTCAAATTTCTTGCTTTAATATTATTGTGATCTCCCACCTTCATACTTTATAAAGATAAGGACCCTTATCCCACCTTTTATCTTATAGAAAACTATTTACCAATTCTTGAAAAAATATATTAAATATACTAAATTATCAAATAATATTATAATAATAAAATATGAATATAACATTACAAATCAAAATCTATCGAAACATTTAACTTTTATAATGATTTAATTAATTATTTAAAAAATAATAATTACTAAATAAAAAATCAGGTAAAACACAAATACTACAATGCAATTCAGAAATCTCAGCACTATGATATGCAATTTTACATCACTGAAAAAAAATCTGAAACACAAAAATAACGTAGAGAATGCAACCGAGGTGGGAAGTTCGAAAATATGATGACAACATCAATTTCTTACACCACAAGACATCAGAAGACAATGAATTATAATATACTCATCCCATTTGCTGGTCACGCATTCAGAACCCTCGTGAAAAATTCACCATCATTCTCACAGAGAAGAATAATGGCTGCACAAACAACAGCTGCTGCTGCTTCAGATGCTGTTTTTGAGCAAAAGCGTGCACTTCGGTCAAGGGTCCGCAGGGACCTGAAGGCCCTTGACCCCATTCAGAGAAGACAACAAGGTACTTCATCTTTTTTCCTTAAACATTATTCAAATGCCCACAAAAATGAAGAATATTAAAAGTGGCGTTTTTCAGTTATATGCCTTTCAAATTCACTTTTCTTGGATCTGACATGCGCTCCAGATTTCCACTAAACCAGATGTTTGTGTATCTAGTATTTGCTTTTGACGCCTACATATTTATAAGTGGGTATATAATCTGTGAGTCTGCTTTTTTCTCTTGATTAGATGAAGCTGTTCAGGAGCTTGTTTTGGAAGCTCCATGGTTCAAGTCCAGCAGTGGCCTATGTGCTTACATAAGTTGTGAGGGTCTAAGAGAAGTGGACACTTCCAAAATAATATCAAGTATTTTACAGAAACCTGAATCTGGTATTTCCCAGAATGCCTTGCCTATTTTTTATATTTTAAATATTTTTTTAATTTTTGTAATTTAAACATGATTGCTTTCTAGGATTTAGTAGAATAGAATGAGCTAAGTGGCTACCTTGTTAATATTTTTTTCCTTTGATAATCTTGAGCTGCCTATGTAGTGTGGTGTGAGCCTGGCCTATTTCTTAAGGTCTATAAACACGTGTTGTGCTGGCATGTATGCTAGCATCATTACATTCTTATCTGGGTAAGCTTGGACCTTATTGTAAATATGGGTCATGCTCCAATGTAAACCATTGTCACTGCATTGCATCACATGTGCTAGAATAATGAACCGTCTTATAAACACAGATCATGCTTGCTGTAACCCATAATCATCCTTAAAATTTTGAGAATGGCAACTTGGAAGTTAAAACGGCAATCTACTGCCTTCTAAAAATAGTAAAATACAAAATATTAAATCATATAGATGCTTTAGTTACATACTCTTCTTTAGTGGTCAAGTCCTCTTGAATTTGACTATGCTCTCCACAAAAATATTCAGAGTTATGTGTTTACTTCTGAGGTTCTGGTTAAGTGCAAGGATAATTATTACCATAGTTGTAAAATTCGGACTTGGCAATTACTCAGCAGGCCCAATTTTGTAAAAAATTTAGGAGTTGACAAAAACTCGGCTAACTCAGCAAATTTATCAAACATTTGAAAATACATAAAGTTCTGAAAATATTCTTAAAAACACACATGTTAACGAATTTGTAAAACATATTACTGATTTCCATCATATATAAACCAAAATTAGAGTTTAATACATATCATAAACCCAAAAATGAGTTCAACCTCTAAATACATATGAGCTTCAAGTTTCAATATCAATAAAAATTATAAATAATAAATCTTGTCTATGATTAAAGCTCAAAAAAGTTTGTTGCCGTTGTGTGGGTGTTGCTGAAGTGGATGATATAGCTGCAATAACCTTAATAGGAGCCTCTTCTATAGTGATTGGATCAAGTTGTGTATGCAAGCAACCTGCCCCTAATGGCTCACCAACCTCGCCTTCTGCCTCCTCATATGCCGCCACATTCATTTCCCATTCAGTTGCCTCCCTCTCCAAATCAACTAACTCATCATTAGTTAACAATGGATTCACATCAACATCATTAGGCTTGGCAGTCCAATTTGAATATGGATCAATGTCATCAAGATCAAGTGCTTCATGTGTACCCTGCCCTTGTACCTTCTTTTCATGCAACAAAAGGTTGTACTACACATAGATGAGGTCATTCAAATGCTTTTGAGTCAACCTATTACACTTCTTTGTGCGAATAGCCTCATAAAAACTCTAGTTGCAATCACAACCAAAAGCATTACAAGGTTGGGATAAAATGTGAACAAACTTTTGAAGATTAGGCATTTTCACACCATAATCTTTCCACCACAAATCTACAAGGATACTAATTGCCATTTATAACTTAGTAAGGATTTTATTAAACTTAAAAATTAAAATAAATAATAAATTAAAATTAAATACATGTTTTTTTACTTGGCTATAGAGTGGCTCTCCTATGAATGCAAAAAATTGAAGAAAATAATGCCCCCCTCAACCTTCCTATATCTCTGTATCTCATCAAGTATGAGGTTTCAAAGGTTATCATCATCAACCAACCTCTCAATATATTTGTTAAGGCCATTAACAACCTCTGCATCTGCTTTGAAAAAAGGAGATAAGTAAAAATTGGAGGTCAAATAGTAGGCAACGACATGAATATGTTGGTGGAGTTGTTGGTTCCACCTCCAATCAATTATGTGCCATATGGGTTCATATTTGGTCTTGTTCGATCCATACAAAAGCTGAATCACTTATTTGGTCTTATCCATGGCCTCGTATAGATACCCCATGGGGTTTTGATCGCCATCCACCAATCGTAGAACCCTAACCAATGGTTCTCAACACCTAAATATCAAAATTTAACAAAATCATTAAATTGTAATATTAAAACTTAAAAAAATAAATAGAAATTGTAGTTTGAAAACTTATATTGATGATCTCCTCCACGACTTTGGCAGATCTATCATAAAAAATGTTCTTCATGACCACCTCCGCTTCAGCCTTTCGACAATAAGGACTTTCTAACACCTTTCACTCACAAAAAAATGCTTAAGGTTGGGCATTGTTGTTAATATACTCTACAAGGTGAGGAAATTAGTGGCAAAGCATGTGACTCTTGATCGTACGAGATTATTACCATCAGTGTGCTCTCTCATAAGATTTAGGATCCATGTGTTGTAGATGTACTTTGTGATATTCCTTGTATCTTCAACCATATTCTTCACCCAATTTAGTTTCCCTATGTTTTCAAGGAGTAGGTCAAGAGAGTGGACAACACAAGGGCTCCAAAATAATGTTGGGTGCCTTGCCTCTAGAAGTCTACTGGCTGCTATATATGCAGTTGCATTGTCTGTCACTATTTCAATGACATTTTCCACTCCCACGTCCATCACCACCTCATCCAATATTTTGCACAAGGTCTGCATTTTTTATTTCATTACAGACATCAATTGATTTTAAAAATACTAGCTGTCCCATTGAAGCCACTAAAAAATTGATAAGTGTTCTATTTCTACCATCTGCCCACCATAAGAGAAAATGGTGCAACCTTTCTTTTCCCAATTTTTTTTGTTCTACCAGTAGGCATGTGTTTTGGACCTCATCGTGCAATAATGGCCCACTCAACTCATGATAGTTTGGGGCCTTGAACCCCTTATCTGCCTTAGTCAATGCATTGACCAACTGTTTCCAATAAGGACTTGAAGCCACATTAAATGGAATATTGTTATAGTACCAAAATCTTGCACATGTCAGCTTTGCTTCATGTTGTGATTCTCTATTCCATGTAGTACCTTCCAATGAAGGTTGCACACTAGGAGTGTTAGGGGGAACAAAAAAGTTAGAACTGTGGCTGCCCACACTTCTTGATCCTCGTATCTGTGGCCCAATGGAAGAAGAGCCCCCTATATCTCCCTATGACCTTGTAAAACATTGGGTTAGGGCTGCCATTGTTTCTACTATTCTCTTTTTTTCTACTTTCCTTTGCTCATATGCTGCAAGGAGTGCTCTCACCTTCTTCTTAACCTTTGAACCAACTACTACACATGGTGTAACGTCTTAGCAAGGGATTCGTGCAAGGTGATATTTAAGTTGATTTATGCCACTGGTCATACTCTTAGTGCAATGGGTACAAATAACCTCTCCTCATGCTAGACCTGGTTTCCCATGTTTCCAACAAGGATCCCTTAGTTTGCCACCAGTTCTTTTATTTTTAAAAGCCATATTCCTTTTAGAAGAATAAAGATAAAACCTAGAGAAAGGGAGACAACATGAAAAAATTAGTAACACCCTAGTTAGTAGCCTAAACTTAAAAAAATATAAATAAAAAAATGTTGCATAAAAAATTTTAGAGATCAATGATTCAATAGGATGTAGGTTGCGGAAAATTATATAAATTTTTAAAATTTTGTTCATATTGCAAATTTAAGTGACCTGCAAGTTTGCATTTTCAAATTTATAATTGTGAAAATTCAAGCATGTAAGTTGTTTTACATTTTAAATAAATTTTGTTCATATTGCACGTTTAAATGACTTGCAGTTTTGAATTTTCACAATTATAATTGTGAAATTCAAGCTTGTAGGTTGTTTCATAGAATGCTGATTGAGGAGACTAGAAATTATATGAATTTTTAAAATTTTGTTCATATTGCAAATTTAAATGACTTACAAGCTTGAATTTTCATAGGTATAATTGTGGAAATTCAAGCATGTAGGTTGTTAAAATGAAATTTTGCTCATATTGCAAGTTTAAACGACTTGCAGGCTTGAATTTTCACAGTTATAATCATGAAAATTCAAGCTTGTAGGTCATTTAATTGACATTTGATTCATAATTTCATTTTGCAAATTTAAACGACTTGTAAGCATGAACTATAACTATGAAAATTTTGAACTTTCAGATTCCAACATAGAAAAGAATCAATGGATATTAAACAGTGAAAAACAATTCATAGCCTGTAGGTTGTTTGAACTTGCAATTTTTTTGATTTGAAGCCAAAAAAATGATAAATGGATTGCCATAAATTCAAAAAAATAAGAATAATGAAAAATTGTGATTCATGTTTTAAATTGTGTCCCAAATTGCATAGTTGTTGTGTGCCCTAAATTGCTAATTGCATGCCGAACAGAGGCAAAAATAAAGTGAAAACAATGATTTTTTTAACTGCAGACCAAAAAAGGTCTTTATTGATTTGTACAAGTTTTTAACAAAAAAATCATAATTGTTTTTGCTTACTTGTGTGTTTTTCATGGAAGAATAATCACAAGTTTTTCAAAAACTTATTGGCAAGTAATAGGGTGAGTAACTCACTGGGCTAGCTGGTTTGTGAGTATCCAACAAGTCTCGCAAGTACCCAATGAGTTTTGCAACTATGCTTATTACCATTACTCTTAAGCTTCTTGAGTTTTTCTTGAATCAAAGTTTCATGAAGAAGCTTCACAAATCATGGATTTGTCATGGAATGAGAATTTGTTTTGAGATTTATAATTTATCATAATAAATATTCATTGAAGTATTTGGGAGCTTTGTATCATGCAAAAGCAACTTGAGGCTTTGGCTTATGTACGACTTTAGGGTTTCCAGACAGGCCTTCCAGTCTTTACATATCACTTTTGTGGGACCTTTGGGGGTTTCCCACATCAATTTCACTTTTAATCCCACTCTTAGGACATATTAGGTCTTTAATCACAAAACTTGGGATCTAGGTGCATTTCCTATCAGTAAAGTTTTGGGACATAATGAAGGTTACAAGACAAGTCCTAGTGGTGCTATCATTAGCCACTCTCTAAACAAATTGCAAGAGATTGCAATTCCCAACAGATCAATGAGTTATATACACTCTTTTGATCAACAATCAAATGTGGGATGTTTAAGCTTGGTTGGAAGAAGAGGCGACATGTCAATACAAAATAGTTATGGTTACCACTGTTTTCCCACAGTAATGACATCAGTTTATGATCGATTGGATTCTAAATCATTGATAAAATGGAGGCAGCTAATAGTGAGAAGTTCTCCAAGTGCAATTCAGATTCTCATTTCCACAGTGAACAGTAATTTTTACCAACATTTTAGAGCATTCATAATTGCAATAAGTTGGAATATTTGCAATTTTTCCCTTGACACCTTGAGGGAATGTGAAACTTTTTACTCTATGGTTGAACAAAGCTCTCTTGCCATTAATCAAGAATGAGACCAACAATGATATCTATTTTTGTTTAAAGTTAGATAAAGAACACTTCTTAGGACTCCAGAAGAGATTGAGGCAGTTTGAGTATGAGAAGCAGATTGTTGAAATCAGAGTAGCACAATATCAACGTGATGGTTCATTTCTAAGGCTAATTTGGAATCCTAGAATCATTAGGTATTCAATAGTTGTTGATAAGGTAATCTATGATGGTTTTCGTAAGCTTATTCCTACATTGTTGAGGTTTGAGAACTGTTGATGTTTATAGCGGCAGGAGATATTTTTCTCTCAATTTAAAAATCATAAATGATGCTCAAGGCAGGTCGGCCTTTTGATGTACAATAAATATTTTATATTTTATATTTTATTGGAGGCCGACCTAGATGAAAAGTCACCTTGCTTTGTATTTATACAAGGTGAAGTTCATACATTCATATCATCAATTCATTCTTCATTCAATTTGCACTCTCAAAAAGAAGTTCGCACTCTAGCAGCAGATCGACTTCAAGGAGATTTATATTCTATTGTATCAAGAAGAGATTCTCATCATTTATTGTGTCAAGTTCGCCCTTGAGAAGGGTCTGATTTGTAAAGCAGATTTCTGCTCTTATTCATTCTATATATAAGAGATATATTTTGCTGGGTTTTCCTCCCTCGAGAAGGATGGTTTTCCCAGGGTAATTTGCTGTGTTCTATTGTTTGTTGTGTTGTATTTCTGGTATAAAATTAACATGGTATCAGAGCGGGTTTAAGGAAAGATCAGATCAAATTTGTTTAAGCAAAGTCAAAATTAGAGATATTCAAAGTGGCAACAAGTTTGAGTTGGATTGAAGGTTCATTGCAAATCATTAGTTACCTTGATTCTGTTGTGAATGATTTCAGAATATTAGGCAAATCAAAAGTTACAGTATTCTCTTTGAAAATTGTTGTGGGAAGGAGAACCCATGAAGAGTTTTAGAAGGAGACTTCTTATATTTCACAATCGATATCTATTCAATATCAAGGCAATTCAAGGAGGTGTAGTTTAAGATTGTATCGTATCACTTGGTTCAAGCATCGATAGAGTAATTTAATAAAATTCGGTATATTCAGGAAAGGTATGGAAGGAGTATGAATTCAGAGTCTATATGGAAGCTATCAGGAAAATTTTCAGGGAAAGCCTCTTCATACATAGCCACTAGTTGGATGTTTAATCGAGTGGGTTTGATTTAATTTGTTGTGGAGCAAGTGAAGTTTTGAGAGGCATCGTATAAGGTTAAGAGATTCAAAGACTTGTAGATTACCAGATTTTTTAAGGTATTGGAACCCGAAAACGTCTAGCGTGGAGAATAGGAGAGGTGATGTTTCACATCAATAGGGTCAAAAACTATAGTCTTTCCTATCTCAGTAACTTGGAATTAAAATAAATGTCAAAATAAGCAAGGAAGTCGAAGGAGTTTTAGTCAGGATGATGTGATTATGTAAAGGAACTCACACGGGTAGAGAAGACATTCGAGTTAAAGCGCTATCTATTGGCTGACTTCAAGGAGCCGTCGCCATTGTAAGGGCAGAGGCCAAGATTGGAATTCGTTTACTAGTCAAAGACCCGTGCGTCCACACTCCCATGAAGAAATTCGATAGCAACATTCTCTCTGATCTTCAATCAAGAGAATCACTCTAGGTTGTGGTGGAATTTGCAGTCCATTATTCCGTTAGAGTAATACAGTCAGGAGATCTGGCGCGATAGTAGAATCATTGTATAGTACTGTGCATTGGTGCACGTGTGTGAGTCCTGCGATCATATTTGTAATCCCGTTTGCTACATTCAGTTATTGTAGACACCAAATCTTGTTGAATACAGATATTGCATTTTACTTTTCTAAGGCTGTGCGCTAATGGTGATAACTGCATACGGGATTTCCAAGTCTATTAGTTTGATGTTTGCACTGGAGTTTTACACATGATATTATCGGGCAGCGTAGTTTCATTCAAAGACAAGTCAACATAATATTTCTGAGTGGAAGAAAATCATGGAACATCATATTCTTGAGGCGCAGCATTTAAGGAGCAAAGCGATTGTTGGAGTTATTCCCAGAGAGGAGTCAACGTGGAAGAGAGTTAATTAAAGAATGGAGCTATGACGATTGCTGAGTGTATGCTGTCATTCGGTGATGGCTGTGCGTGAAGAATACATCGGAGGAAAAGTTATGGAGATCAAAAATCTTGAAGGCATCACTATCTGGACATTTGTAATAAAGAGATAAGTATTCTATGTTTGACCTTTGAATAAAATGAAATCACATTCTTCTAAGCTTCTATTCTTTCTCCTAAAAGCTTGTTGAGTTGTGCAGAGAGGATCTGACATTGATTATTTGTGGCTGAGTCATGTGTTTTTTTTTTAGGAGAGGTCGTGGGTTCTTTTGAGTAGTGATCGTTGGCATGAAACTTTTTGGAGATACCATTCATGCTAGTTGCGAAAAATTTCTGAGTGTGGCTTTGACATGAAAGGAGAATTGCAATTTCGATTGTGATTGGTTGGTCGCATCAATATCATACTCTATGAAATATGCCTACCAATTTTTTCTTGAATTCTCACAACACAAACCAACACTACGCCAATCTTTTAGTGTTAGCTTCAACAATGATAAGCAAATTGAATACACTCAACGCCAAGAATGTTCACCAAGATCCTTCAAGAGGTGAGGTGATAGCATATGGCGGAGGTAAATGATCAATAACTGAAAGTAAATTACATATGAATGTAAAGAGGTGGTGAACCAGCCATGAAAGGATTCCGCACTTCCACTAATTCAGTGGGGGGAAGAAATTACAAAACAAACTAATTCATCTGCTGCGGCAGACATCCACTTGTGAGTGGGAATTCACCACTTTTTCAGTGGGTACAAGATGAGAGAATTAATTAAGTTCTTTTTCCACACTGGCGGTAAACCATCCAGGGGTTACAAATATGAGAGATTAATGTATAAAATTTGTAGCAAACTAAAGGACTGAAACAGTACTACTGTTTACAGTTTTACAATGAAAACAACTGCAATTTTACAAGAGAATTACAATAACTTCAAGCTTAATGGAAATAGATGATCTCTCATTCAAGAATCTCTCAATTATTGAAGTTATGAACTGAAATCAAATACTATAATAAATCTGATATAAAATCTGCCAACTGAGTTTTTAGAACCAGCAATCAACAACATATCAAAAAGGACGAATCCCTTACCATACTTCAAAAACTCATACCATACTGAAAGGTCTTCACATCAAGAGCTAGGCGACCTTGAAACTATCCTTTTTCAAGCCTCAAACTCAGCAAAAGCACTCAACACGAATTCCAAAGCAATAAATGAATGGTACGGCCCTAGGAAAGGGTCGACCTCACTCTAAAAAATCTACCACTTCACCATAAATTCTGATCTTGCATCAGAAGGGATGCCTCAAGCATACAAATGGAAAGAACCAATACCCATGTGCAAATAAAAATCACCCTTAAAGCTGTATTCAAATTCGCCTTGCAGCCATTGATGAACCAGCAAACATAGAATCTGATAATTAACATCAAATCTCCAACAATGAAGTTCAATATGCACTTCTGGATGAAGCACACTCTCAATCAGCCATCTAGGGAGCCATAGTTTCAGGTCCGAAGAATGGAGTAGAATTGCTAAGCTTCCCCTTAGTCGGGTTCTGAATTCAATTCAGCAGCATTTCGACATCATAAACCAAAAGATACCCAATGAGAGAGCAAAGGCCTTCTTTTATAAGTTGTGAGGTGACTCTTCAGCTTCTCCAAATGGGATGCCCTTTCTTGATTTGAAAATATTTAACTTTTTAAATTCACCTTTTCTCCTCTGCAAAAAGGTGTCCATATCACCTTGGCAAATATATTAAAACATTTAAATGTTTAATTCCTTTATGACGGCGTCCTAATTCAAGAGTAATCAACCTTAGAAATATTAAATGAATAACCTGATGAAGCATCCACTCTCAAAATTCCCCATTTTAAAACAACTTAAGTCATTGTGCTAGGCCAAGGGGTCATTAACACATTAGAATAATTAAATGATTTAAATAAATCATTTATTCAAAAATGCACCTCAGAAAGTCAAATTTAGGAATATTCAACTGCTTTGCTCAAAGTGGAAAGCTTACTGTGCTGTTGCCAACCGGAGTACTGCTACTAATAGAACTTACTAAAACTAGTAAATTCTGGAAAGTTGCTCAACTCACTTTGCATGTTATACCACTGCGAAGCTCTTTGAAAACTCAGAAAGAAACCGCAAACCAAATCTCGAAACTCCAATGTACTGGCTAAAAATAGCAAGTTCCAGAAAAGGTTGTCCGATGGAGATGCATGTCACACCATTCCGAAGCTCTTCAAAAACCCAGAAAACTCCACCAGACATGCAATAGAAACTCAAACATGCAAACCTTCAAAAATGCTTCAGAACCCCAATGATATAGGAAATCCTAATTTTACCTCTGACGAGCTACGGGCTTCGGGAAATTGGCTATTAGTCACCGAAGGGCGTATAGCTAAAATGGGGACATTACACTCTATGTGTGCATGGACTGTGATGGTGCCTTGATTAAGTGAGAGGCCTAATGGTGTCTTGATTCAGTGAAAGGCCTGGTTCTATATTGAATATGATTGGCTGCGTAATGTATTGAGCAGATTGACCTTGTAATCTGTAGTGTTGTAGCAGAAATTGAGTGAAGATGAAAGAAAAATATATCAGAATCGACAAAGATAAGTTCTATTATTCCTTCAATTATTCTATCTAATGATATTTGCTACATGCTTCATTTATATCAAGGGTAGTTTGATTTCATGAACTCTTATTAATCTCTTTAAAACACAGGTTGGATCGAGAAGCAAATGGATGATGAATTAATTATCTGAGATTGCTTAAGGAATTCAAGGGAGGTAAAGCTTGATGCATCCTGTGAGGAAGTCATGCTGGCTGGAGAAATGAACAAACATGAAGTCTTAGCTTGCAGCCATGAGACTGAGTTGGTGACACATAATTGTAGACATCTCTTGAGGGCACAAGGTTGGGTCAGCCTTGGATGGAGAGTTTGCATCAGCAAAGAAGATTGAGAAAGATGAAGACACTAAACAACGAAGAACCTATATAGATTGTTATTGTGATTAGTTACTTCGAAGAAAAGGAAATAACATTTAGAGGGAGTTAAATTCCGGGAAAAAGATTAAGGTTCTAAGATCAGTCAATGGAGGGGAGTTCACTTTTAGAGGATTTCTTTGCAATCTTTGAGGCAGGGATCAATAGGGAGTTCTGTGACTCACTGAGAAGAAGTGAAGGTTGTAGTGTTGCAAGGCCAGGTGCTAAAGTCCTTGGAAGACCTCTTCAACTGTAGAGAACAAAATTGCACAAGACAGTCAATCTGGATTTGACATTGGTAGCCCTGCAAACCTATTCAGAATAGAGTGATTTGGGATAAGGTTGAGAAGGACTGTCCTGAACTCTCAGCAGTGCTGGAGGTGTGCGTTGGAAACCGTTCCTCTAAGGCAAGCATTGCAAGCATTCTTGGACGAAGAGGTCAGGAGGTTGATGCAAGTACTTGGAGCTTCAGAGGGAGTCACATCATCATGAAGATTTGTTGTAATGTATATTTCTCTGAGATGGAGAAATATGAGGTGAAAGCCCTTGTAGTGTATATTTCTTTGAGACAGAGAAATATGAGGTGAAAGCCCTTGTAGTGTATATTTCTCTGAGACGGAGAAATATGAGGTGCGAGCCCTTGTTCATCTCTGAGACTGAGATGAGATGTCATGTTGAGAGACTCCATGACAACTTCACGTTGAGAGATTCCGTGATGGATTCTTGTACATCTCTAAGACTAAGATATGGTTTACCATAGTTGGGTGTAGCCATTGTGGACGTCATGTTGAGAGACTCCATGACGAGGATTACTGGAAAAATACCTCCCTAGCTAAGAGGGAGTGTTGATGTTTATAGCGGCGAGAGATATTTTTCTCTCAATTTAAAAATCATAAATGATGCTCAAGGCAGGTCGGCCTTTTGATGTACAATAAATATTTTATATTTTATATTTTATTGGAGGCCGACCTAGATGAAAAGTCACCTTGCTCTGTATATATACAAGGTGAAGTTCATACATTCAAATCATCAATTCATTCTTCATTCAATTCACACTCTCAAGAAGAAGTTCGCACTCTAGCAGTAGATCATAATTTTGTAGCAGCAGATTGACTTCAAGGAGATTTATATTCTATTGTATCAAGAAGAGATTCTCATCATTTATTGTGTCAAGTTTTCCCTTGAGAAGGGTCTGATTTGTAAAGTAGATTTCTGCTCTTATTCGTTCTATATATAAGAGATATATTTTGCTGGGTTTTTCTCCCTCGAGAAGGAGGGTTTTCCCAAGGTAATTTGTTGTGTTCTATTGTTTGTTGCATTGCATTTCTGCTTATTTACATTTCTGGTCTAAAACCGACAAGAACATCCAAGGATATGTTTCAAAAGAGTGCATGCAACATTTGGATTGATCTTCCCAGTAGAGATCTTCCATAGATCATTTTTGCTAGTGTTCAAAAGAACTATGTTATGGGCAAATGGTGCTACCAACCTTGGGATCCAAGAATTTCTATGATGAATGACATGGAATTGCTTGATGGTGTGATGGAGTCTGCCAGACTTTGTGAGTTTAATGGCCTCAACATGAAGCAATGGATATGTGTGGAAACATCCTACAGACTTATTTGGGACTCTGGTATCAACATGATGATTTAAGGTTGCTTGTGGGCAAGCAATTTCCAGGAAGGGGAGACTGTAATAACTCCTCACGATGTCATACCCCCGAAATTGCAGAGATCGATTTATTCTGATGGGTTGATTACACTTGTTTATTTTTGGCATTTATTAAATATATTTGGAGGAGTAATCATGACTTGAGAAGTCTCAAATTATTATCAAGACACATTAATATGCACAGCCAAATATATACTAAGACTGTGATGGGAAAAGGACAAAAGTCAACCACAAACAATTTCCTTATTGGTTGATTGCTTGACATATCGTCTGAATCATTAGGACAACGAAATATATTGGTTTGAGTCTTTATTTCCATATGTTCCCTACATTCAAATTATCGTCACCAATATTCGTTTCTTCTCCACCATACATTAGCCGTGGAGATTGCAATTATCAGCTAGACAATCATCTTAAACTAGTACCTATTGATTGGATTTTTACTGGGTACTTTTGGAGATGGGAGTCGTTATCATAAGTTGGGCTGTTGCTTATTTTAATGTCTTGTTATATCATTGAGGAATATCACAGAGGGTGTCACACTAGTCATGGAGGATACTCGAAGACAATTGATGAAGCCGCCATCAATATTTCCAGATTGTAGGTTAAATCGCATACAGAGATTGGCATATATACGGGGAAGTGATATAATCATCGGGCCCTTCTACCTGCTCTGCCACCCTGGCAATATTATCATACAAGCACAGGAGCATTTGTCTTATCTGGAGGTCCAAGTGCGGTAGTCTTGGTGGTCAACGAAAGTATATTCCTATCTAGCAAGTGGTGCCTTATTGGCTACACGACTCAAATATTCCCTGCAATACTAGCGCTGGTGTATAAGCATTATAATAAGAGGTAATGTTGGAACTAAAAGAAGTTAAATAAATTAAATTTACTAAGATAGCCGACCTCTTTCATGAAGCAACACATCCCTTGTGAAGAGGTATGTTGAAGGTATATATAGGTGGTTGTTTGAAGTATTGAGGAACATGGAAGACTTATTATTATGATTGAATTACCTATTGTGGAATTGCTCTATATGAGCAGAAATTTATAATATGAGAGTATATGTTTCAAGTACATAAATCAGAAAGGACTCCAAAGTAAGATGCACGAGTATAAGGATATCAATCAGGAAAGGCATTCTAGTTCCAAGGCCTATAAATCGATGATATATAGACAAATTTATATTCAAAGTTAACACATGGTTTTAATTGAGAAGTTAGAAACAACTATTATATTTACTTGTCAAATTTCCATTATCGAATCAATATTTGAATCAGACTTCATTATTCAAAGTTTATTTCATTTATAATTTGGAAACCCGGTTAGCCTTAATAATATTGGATGACAACCCTTGTCAATCCAATAAGAAAGAAATCAAAAATCTATTGATCTGGAGCTTGGGTCATTACAGTCACTTGTTTGAATGTGGCTAGGAAAGAACCATTGTTTGAGGAGTTGGTGAATTTGCTTCAACAAGAGGAGGCAATTCATGATTAAAACCACAAACTCCCAAGACAATCATTCCCTTGCATCTCAACAAAGGGGAAATGAACTTGAATGTTTGAGTGGTTCATTTGGTACATCAAAACCCAAACAAGACAATTTGTTTGCATAGAAAAAGGAATATCTCATTTGTGGGAAGAAGGGGCACACTCTCCAAGATTACTAGTATAATTCATTTGCAAATGGTGATCAAATCGGCATAAGCCACAATAGAATTCTTAGGGGGGCAAGAAGAGGAATCCTTGTTGGTAGAAAAGAACATGCAATAAAGGAATGTTGCTTCAATGAGTGATTTAGAACAAGCAACATGGGATCAAAATATAGTTGACCACAATATACATGTCTCAACAAACTAGTGTTGTAGAGAGGCTAATCATACCATTGTGGAAATGGTGGGATGTTTTCTAAAGGATGAAGATCCAATTCTTGCATTCTAGGTGGAAATGGCATAATGCTTGTTAAAGGATGAAGATAGTTCCTGATTTCTACATAGAAGTGGTTTGTAGAGTTGTGTATTTGTTGAATTAAGCACCCATCAAGGTTCTTGAAAACATCACTCTTGAAGAAACATGGATTGGGAAAAAGCCCTCCATTTCACATTTGAGAGTGTTTGGTTGTACAACCTTCTTGGACACCCCCAAGGTCTAGAGGAGAAATTTGGATGAAAAACCTTTGAAATGCATTTTTCTTGGATATAGTTCAAAGTCAAAGGGATATTGGTGTTTGGATTCTGCTACAAATAAGTTGTACATTAGTAGGGATGTAATTTTTGACGAGGAAAAAGATTGTAGCACATCTCGCTTATCATCACTTGTAAGCCACCAAATACCCAAAATTGTTGGGATTGAAGAAGAGCAACTTGATGACATTCACCATGTGAAAGAATCTCGTGAAGAGGAAAGACAAGAGGTCTTGTTTCCAATGGAACATTTTCCACCTATGTCTCCACCTCATTCATCTCTTGTGCACTGAATACCTAGGTAGTTTTATACCATCATAAGGATATAAAGGCAGATGCAATTGCTGATATGACTAAATCCTGGCCAAAGACTTACAACAAGTCTCTTAAAGAAATGAATTCAGCTCTTATGTGCAAAGTGATCCAGATTTCAAAACAAAAAAAATAATGTAGTTTTCTTGAGTCATAACCTTGGAAAGATGCCATTGATGTAGAATATCAATCATTGATGAAGAACAACACTTGGAAACTTGTTGATCTTTCACTAGGGAAGAAAGCTATTGGATACAAATGGGTCGTCGAATCAAGTACAAAGAAGATAGTAGCATTGGCAAGTACAAGACTTGACTTGTGGCTAAAGGCTATGCTTAGAATGAAGGCATTGACTATGAAGAAAAATTTTCCCCATTGCAAAGGTCAAGATTATTAGGATGGTTTTCACAATAGTGTAGTTTGGATGGTGAGTTTATCAAATAAAAGTGCCTTTCTCAATGGAGATCTCAAAGAAGTCATCTATATGACTCAACCTAAGGGGTATGCTACACTTGGATAGCAATAAAAAGTGTGTAGACTTGTGAAATCCTTTTGCAGTCTGAAACATGTTCCTTGAGCTTGAAATATTAAGATTGATTAGCATCTCTTCAACCATGGATTCATTAGGAATTCGTTTGATCCCGATCTCCACCTCAAAGAGTAGGGAGGGAGGATGTGATTTTGATTGTATATAATAATATATCAATGATTTGGTCATCACTTGGAGTTCTCAAAAGATGATTGAAGCAATGGGGAATAATCTCAAATGATTTTTCAACATGAAAAATCTTGGGCTACCACATTATTGCCTTGGATTGGAAGTACAGTTAGAGTTAGATTTTTGTAACTCAGATGGAGTATGCCAAGACATTGCTCAAGAAATTCAAGATGGAATATTACAAGCTCATGTCAACACCAATGGAGATAGGATTGCAACTTTCTAGAGATGATATATCACCTCAGGTGAATGCAACTATTTATCACGACTTGATTAGGAGTCTCCTTAACTTTTCCTACATCAAGGCAAATATCAGTTTTGTTGTTAGTTATCTTTTGAAGTTTATGCATCAAAGCAAGCCTTGAGGTACATCCATGTTACAATGGAGTATGGTCTGAAATATAAACATAATGCACATTTTTCTTTGATAGAATACATAGATGCGGACTATGCAAATTCTTTGAATGACAATAAGTTTACTTTATGCTTTGTTTTCTTTTGGGACGTGATCTAATATCTTGGGAGAGTAAAAAACTAACCATTGTTGCTCACTCTTCCACAAATGTAGAATATCATGTCAAAGGTGGAGTTGTTTGTGAAGCAATATGGTTGCGTAGCATCTTGATAGGAATGGGCATACTGGAACCACAACCTACAATTTTATTTTGTGACAATCATAGAGTGCTAAAACTGTAATCCAATTTTTCATGAGCTCACTAAACATGTTGAGGTTTAGGCTCCTATGTTCATGACTATGTGCAACGACATAATATTCAGCTCCAATATTGTTCAACTCAAGAGCAATGTGC
Source organism: Sequoia sempervirens (assembly GCA_007258455.2). Lineage (NCBI taxonomy): Eukaryota > Viridiplantae > Streptophyta > Pinopsida > Cupressales > Cupressaceae > Sequoia > Sequoia sempervirens. The sequence continues at coordinate 169,652 of VDFB02173768.1, forward strand.
TGACATTTTTAACATATCTATTTCAAAAGTAAAGTTTGAAGCTTTTTGACACACTAATTTATGCTCTTGAGAAATACCCCTGAAATAGGTTAGCCCCAATCTATACATTGTTGCCTTCAAAGAGGGAAAACAATTGGTTGGATTTTGACAAAACAACAGTTGGTCTTTGACAAAACAAGAGGTTGACTTTTGACAAAACAATAGGTTGGCCTTTGTAGAAACATGTCAGCTTATAATGTCATTCCCTTTGTGCAAGTTGGCGTTGAATATGCAATTTGCAGTTTGAATCTCCACCTTTGTTTGACAGGTCAGCCTTGAATTCTTCACCATTTATTGAATTCTTCACCTTTTGAATTCCTCCTATAGCACTTTTCTTATGGTTATGTCTTCTCATGGTTTCAACATAGGGGAAGATTGATGTTGCTCTGGCATCATGTTTAACTTTCCATGTACCAACTAGGACTTGAACTTGGGACCTCTCATTTTCCATTGGGGTGCTCTATTACTAAGCTTCCAATCCACTTTGTGACCAATCCTTTTATAGTTCGGGTGTGGCTCATTTCTCCAACAACAACTATGATCCATATTTTTGGATCATGGCTTGAGGACCTCCTTGGCTAGTTGAGGGTGTGCTCCCACCAACTATGAATTTAATTGTATCACTTTTAATTTGCATTGTCATAGAACCTATCACTTGTGTCTTATTTGGGAAGTGGGGAATGAGGGGTACTTTAGTTTAAAGTACCTTGTCTGCTATGAGATTCAATTGAGGTGTCATTGCCTATACAAAGATTCAAGAGTTTCTCTATCTAGTTTTTTCTTCTATCATGATCAAAGGTGTGTGGCCTTTCTTCTTTGAGAGTTTGGTGTCTTTAGTTGTAAACAATTTTCAAGGGACCCCTAAATCTACTTGTTGATGGGTGTTTTATGACCGCACCAACACAAAATAAAGTTTCCCAACAGTTACTCTATCCTCTCTTGAACAAAATCTCCTGCATGCTGAGATTGTGAGAAAGATCATGCATTCAACTCCAAGGTTCCTTTATGCAGTGGACGTAGTCTCAGTTGGCTTGATGTGATTTGTTGGTATCTCAAGGGGGACTTACGTAATTGTTCAATCGGAGCTCATAGAGAAAGGGGTTTTTATGATTCGAAAGGTATGTCAATGTAGCATAGGTTTCCTAAACTAACCAAAAAAGTACTAAATTGAATGGTTGCAGGGATTAGAAAAGCTATGATCTACTCTATGCGCGGGACATGGGGATCAATTCTTGCAAACTTCAACCAAGCTCTGTGTTGTACCCAAACCAATTTTTTTGCTTCATCAAGGCATTTTGCATAAAATAGTCTAAACCTTGCTAAAATGATGTCAAATATAGTTTTTCAGCAATATCAAGCATGGAGTTTTGTTAGTATTTTGTTAGTCAAAGGCAGTATCTATTGATCAGAACTTGAATCAGAGACTCAGAATGAAGCATTTCACAATGGAGGAGCATTTCACGACGACGATTATACCTTTGTATGGTCATTTCAATGGCTAGAATGAAGATTTCAGTGGTTAATTTTTAAAGATTTCTCAAGGAAAAGCAAAATTGCGCCCTTGTAGCCCAGGGTTGCCCTTCTTTTTGAAGGCCTAGATTTTGTGGTAAATGCTCATGAATATAGTCAATCTCTTCAGAATTAGTCTACCTATCCGATGAGCTATCCTGCGAGGCTATCTGAGACTCGTAACTCCGGTAACTGGCGACAGAAGTTGAAGATTCCAGAAGCTGCAGATTGCAGAAGCTTGTCTTTTTCCAGCTTTTGCGCCCCTGTAGCTCAAGGGCGCACCTCTTAAAGGGGGGTTAGATCTTGGTATTCCTGATGGTTGATGCATCTAATCTCTTCACGACTAGTCTGCCTGTCCGACGAGCTATCGAATGCAGTCATCCGACTTGCAGAACTTCGACAAACGCAGTCAGAAGTTGAAAGTATGAAGAGAATACACATCAAAAAGTCGTCAAAAACGCATTTCTGATGTGCTTGTAGCTCAAGGGCGCCCTTCAAAATGACCCTTGAGATGATTGAGTTTGTAGACGAGGTCTTCCTGACATCTGTGCTACTCTAGTCCGGTTTCGCGATGCACCAAGTTGCCTGTTAATCCGACATTCTGAGAGATCGTGGCAAAGATTCTACCAGGCATGTAATTTCACGGGCGGACTGGCATATAAATTTCATTGTATTTCTGTAGGCCAGAGGCGCCTAGCCTTTAGGCCTGTCAGATGAGGTTATTGACGTTCGAAGTCTTCACGGGACTTGAGCGTAATTTCTCCAGTTATCCAATGAGCCCAGCCGTCAGCCTTCGGGATTTGGCAAATGCTCGTACGTGCGAGGTCTTTGTAAAATGCTGAAAAGTGTAGACATCCGGAAAATGGCCAAGTATGGAGCGTATATTTTAAATAAAAAATGCACCTATATTTTTGAGGTCTTAGAAGCAGTTTTCTTGCTTCGTTGCCTCTAGAGTCTTCTCTCGTAGGTCCTTCTGGCTACGCGTCGAGACAAATAGTGCTCAAATTAGGTCATCCCAGCGCCAGATATTAGAGGTCAAAGTAGGGCATCTGGTTGAGATTTGCACTTCCGTCAAAATGGTGTTCATGCCTTTTCAGGCCAAGGGCGCTTTTACTTTTGGGGTCCTTAATGCAGCTTTTAGATGCCTTGCGTATATTTGTTGGATGCGGAATACCTCTAGTCATGCAGTGAGCGTGTTTGCCTGTCAGTAGGGTTCACCGTTCGTCGTTGGCAGCCGTTTGAAGCGTCAGATGGTAGTTTGGGAAAATGGTTGTCTGGTACCTGAAAATCAATTTAATCAAGGGCACCTAATTCTTTGAGGTGTTAAATGATGGATTTTGCAGTGATGACTCCCAGCAGACATTTCTTCCTTGCTCTGCAGCCTTTGCGATAAATACACTTGCTCAGTCTCAGCATCACTCGGTCACCCGAAAATCAGTGTTGAATATGCCCAGTTGTAACTTTGTAGTCAGCTACAAAGTACAAAGTTAGCGAAAAATGTCATATCTTGAGCAAATGGACGCCTATGAGGTCAAATGAGGACTTTTCGAGATCAGTGAAGGTTGTCGAATCCGTCTAAGTGCTCAACATGGTTTGTCAACTGAATAAAATAATATTAAATATTTATTTTGCATGCTAAGGCATTAAATGGCGATTTTTCTCAATAATTCATTATTGGTGCCTTTTTGATGCTGGAACGCAAATTCGCATGTAAGGGCAAGATGAATATTTTTATTATTATTTTAATCCAGAACTTCAAGTCAGTCACAGTTCAATTGAAGGGGGTCCAATCAAAAGCCTTCTATTTCAGTCGAGGGTTTTTAGTCTTGCAGTCACCTTTGAGGTGCGAATTTATTCTATTAATTCAAGCATGGCGTCATATTTCATTCACACAGCTTGAGCAAATTCGTAATTCTTCAGAGCAAAGGCGAATTTCCTTCAGAGTTGGGCGAATTTCTCATCAGCAATCATTAGCGAAGACATCAAAACATTCTTTTGCAAGTACAAATCCAAGATTCATCAGCAGAATTCAAGGCAAAGTGGCGATTTTAACAGAAGAAAAGCATCAAAACCTCATTCTTCTATCTTAAATTCTTCTATTTCTTGTCTTAAATTCTTTCGCATGTTTGAAGAATTGGAAAATTTTGGCAAAACAAATCATATGGGTCTATTCAAAATAGCTTCCTCGAGAAAACCCATGTGCCAAAATTTTTCAGGAAAATTTACTCCAGAACATTAGTTCTCGAGTTTTAAATTTTCTCAACTGAAAATTCCTTGCATGGTCGAGTAGAAGCCAAATTTTCCCATTTCTGATGTTCTGGGTTGTCTTAGAATCTTTTTTTGGACAAAACCCATATCTCAGAATTTTTCGTGAAAATTGCCCTTCGATAGGCTATTTTTAGCTTTCCAGAAAAGTTGTTAGAATATTGCCGTGTTCACAGTCAACGGGCGAGTTTTTCAAAGTGCAGTTCACGTAGACTGAATTCAAGACCAAATCGGTCTTAATTCATGATTTCATCAGAAAAGCTGAGACCGATTTGTATCAAGTGCTTTCAGAGGGTTGACAGGCATAGTTACTCAAATCCATATGGTTGCATGCCTTGTATGGCCGATTGTCTTCCAAGGCCGGTTTAGAGGGTTGAAACCGTTGGAATTTTGCATGTGCAACAAGTTCGTTTGCATTTCTCACAACCAAAGTGTGTAGTCAAACTTCATAGGAGAAGCGTCAGAGACATCAAGCTGCAGAAGAGATAATGACCATCACTTCAGTTACGAAGCCACCAAAGTTACCAGTCGGTGAAATGTTAGTTTGAGTGTGCAAAGATTGCTAAGATTGCTCAAGTTGTTGACAAGCAGTGAATTGTGACGACCTTTAGATGCTGATGCAGTTAACAATCTCGTTGAGGGATTGGTTGCTCGAGATCACAGCCAGTAGACTTCAGTTCCTACCTCTCAGAATAGACATTAAACACAGGAGTTAAACTTGTTTTTACCTTTCAAGTTAACTCGTTGTCTCATCTCATGCACATCTATTCTGAGATTAGCTTTATTCACTTGGAGTTGTATTTAGGGTTTACGTTAACTGATGGTAGTGTTCTAGTTAACTTGCTTTCAATAAGGACGTGCATGCTTGCACAATTGTCCATTTTTATATTAGATGTTTTGGTTAACTGATGGTAGTTTTCCAGTTAACTGTATAGTTTGCTTTATTAGGGCGTAGCAATAAATCTTGCATGCATTGCAAGACTGTAGTTGACTCAAGGTGATTTTAGGGTTCCCTACACCTTTTGATGTCTATAAATAAGAGCTTTTGCTCATTTGTACATAACTTTTGCACAAGAGAGAAATATATGCTGTGCCTACCTTGCCTTCAATATTGCTCGTTCTGTATCTGTTCATGCGTTTTTGCTATTATGATGAATTGTTATGCCACTTGGGTTTCATGCAATTATGATGGTGAATTCTTGCTTTAGTTAGATATAGTGGCTAGTTGATTGTAGATTGTATGCGTGTCTTGCCAATGCAATTTATTATCCTAGTTGGCTATCCTTGATGTTATGTGTTCAATAAACTCGTTCAGATTGAGCTGATAGATGTGCCACCTTGCCTTCAAGTTGAGAATCTGTTCTTGGTTATCGTGTGATGTGTGTGAATAATAAACTTATTCAGATTGAGCTGATAGATGTGCCACCTTACCTTCAAGTTGAGAATCTGTACTTAGTTTATCGTATATTGTTGTTTCCAATAAGCCTATTTAGACAAGCAGATAGTTGTGCCACCTTGCCTTCACGTTGTGAGTCCGTACCCGGTTATCGTCAGATAATCATTCATGCTCCATTTCCTCATGCTCTGTTTTCTTGAGGAAACTGGATAGATTTAAAGTAGTTAGCTTAGTTGTAGTTAATGATTGCGAAACCAAAAATCCTTAGCTGCAACGTTCTTGGTTTTCTTAACCTTGTGCCTCTTCCACTGAGAACAAAAGATAGGACTTAGATTACTTTTCTTTTCCACGCATTCCAGCACTACGAGGGAGCTTCCCCTCCTAATTTGAAGAGCACTCATTACGCAGTGTGCATAGCTGTCCGTACAAACCTGCACTCCAGAGGTGTTAGTTTTTACGTCAACACTCTGCTTCGCCTCACTTCGGACAACTTCCATAGAACCGGTGCAATCTTCAAAGGAGTAACTAAAGATATTCGAATCACGATTCAACATGCAGATACCATCACAACGACGCATACCAACATTTGAACCATAAACGAAGTTAGGTCCACAATATTCCAGTTGACCACGCAAGGCGAACCCACCGTCAGCGAGCCCGCTAGTGGTATGGATTAGCGAAGCTTGCTCAAATTAAACACCACATTCCACAACTACCATCTACTTGCATGAAATGAAAATCTACTTTACTCTAAGCTACTTTAAGATTCTATGCGAATTGGAAGGACGAAGAAGCCTCGCTAGCTACCCACAACAAAAGATGGAACCAGAAGCAATGATAACTCTTTTTATTATGAGAGTGTTCACAACAACTTCTTACAAAGCTTTCAATGGAAAACTTTCCTTCCTTTTCAATCTATGCTATCAATCTATGCTATTTCTTTATGCTCAATCTCCTAGCTGTCTCTCTATCTTTTGCTATTCTATCTTCTAATGAATTACAAATGAGGGGGGATGCCCCTCTTATAGATGGCCAAATCCAGTGGACGGCTCAGATTCAATTACAACGAAGGGCTCAGATTGAGCCACATTTGCCCTAATCAAGATTCTTCCCTAAAAACTGCCACAAAGAGGAGTGGGGTAATAAATGAGCAATTAATGTCCACCATCTTCCAGAAGATTCTCGTCCAGAAATGTGTTCCCATTGCTCTTCTCCTTGACTGTAAACTCGATGAATCTGGTCAGCACAACTTCAACCTCCCGAACTGAAATGGCAGGCACGTTCTCCAAGATGGCGACTTCTTTCTTCTGTTTGATGATGATTTTCCTCCTAGCTGTCATTGCATCCTGGGTTGCGCGAAGTATGTTGTAGAACATTTTCTGAATCATTGCCGGAGAAGGACTTCACACTTGAGAAGAATTCCTCAACTTTGTCCTTCAATCCATCTTGTTGTCATTCTTTAACTTTGAAGTGCTTGTGGATGATCTCTAACGCCTAGGCCTTCATTGTTTTTCCATTCTGATCTCGAAGGATGTTCTTGTCTTGGACTTGACCATTTCTTCCTTGCCACCTGCCTCACCTGAGTTGGGCACATTTCACCCCCTGAGCTTTCATTTTACATGACTTAAACAAATTTCATGCCACCTTGATTCTCCTAGGGCGCATTGGGGAGGTCTGACTTCATATTTCATGACTTAGCCAAAATCTCTCATCTCCTCTCTATGATGGGCACATTTGGACCCTTATGATTTGACTTTCATGCCTTAGAAACTTTTTAGACTATCTTCTCTAAGTTGGGCGCATTTTAGGGGTCTAGCTTCCAGTTTCAATCACTTAGAATCTTTTTGTATCTCCACCTTGGTGACTTGGGCGCATTTGAGTGTTGTTGCTTTCGTTCTAACACCTTAGAAACTTTTTACACCTTGTTCCCCTAGGGCGCATTTGAGAGGGTGTGCTCTGAGTTTGTACCTTAGAAAAAATTCAAGCCTCCATCTCATTCATGGGTGCATATGACCCCTCCTCTCTTGGGCGCATTCAAGAGGGTCTTCTTCTGTTTCCCTTGACTTAGAAATTTTTTCACTTACCTTTTCTCCCTTGGGCGCATATGAGGGGGTCAACTTTTATTTTCATCACTTAGAATATTTTGTTTCAAATAACTTCTCTTGGGCGCATTTGGGAGGTGGTTAGGCAATTTTCACTGCCTTAGAAAATCTCTTTGTGGTCTTGTTCTTCCTTGGGCGCATTCTAGGGGGTGTACTTTCATTTTCTTCTCACTCAGAACAATTTCTTTCAACTTGCCCTCTCTTGGGCGCATTTGGAGGGTGGTGGTGCCATTTCCATCACTTAGAGAATTTATGTTGCCTCCCCACACTTTGGGTGCATTTAGGGGGATCCACTTTCATTGTTCATGCCTTAGCAAGATTTTTGTCAACTCCTCCTCTCTTGGGCGCATTTGAGGGGGTGAGCTTCCACTTTGCCATGACTTAGAATTTTTCTTGCCTCCATCTTGGTGATTTGGGTGCATATGAAGGGGTATACTGCCATTTTGTAACTTAGAAACTTTTTGATGCCATCCCACACCCTAGGTGCATTCTGAGGGGTATATTGCCATTTCAGTGCCTTAGAAAAATCTTCAAGTCACCTGTCTACCTTGGGCGCATTTGGGAGGTGAGACTTCCAGTTTGATGACTTAGAATTTTTTTACCTCCACCTACTCTCCTTGGGCGCATTTTACCCTTGGTGATTTCCATCTTGCATGCCCTAGGCGTTTTTGTATCTGGAGTGTTAAGTAAACCTTTGAAGGTAACTCTCAAATGCTTAGCCAATTTTGACTGGCTTGCCCTGGCTTTCTATTTTTAGTAGCTGCTTGATTCTCGAACTTTTGCAACTCCGTTTGGCTTGAAATTTTTCCAATGTGATCCTCACGACCTAATTGTCCTATTCACACTTGCCTTTCGTGCTGACTTGCTATTTTTAGCCCTGTTCTGGAGGTGACTTACTATAAATAGTAAGTACTTGGATTGCGCTCAAATTTTACCAGTAGACTGCTTGAAAGATGTTGATTGTGATGGGATATATCAATTTTTCATTTTTCTCGAGTTTTACCTCTCATTTTGAGTCTTGAAGTTGGAAACCCTAATTTGACTTGCATGTGCCTTAATTGACCTTCGTTTGACTTTGTTTCTATTCTAGACTGCTCTGTTCGTGATACTGAAGCTCTGGGGACTGTTGGAGTGAACCTGCTAAAAATAGTAAGTGCCTAAAAAAGTGACCAACCAACTGTCGGATGTGTTTGTATGTCAAACTGCCCGGGAGATCTCAGAAAACCCAGAAAATTGGTCTGCATGCGGGCACCTGCTAAAATATCAAGTCATCAACTTGACTTGCATGTCACATCATTGTGAAGCTCTCGAAAAACCCATAAAGAATATCCTGACATGCATTGAAAGATCATACATGCAAACCCTGAAAATTGCTCCGAAGTCAAGACTGCTAAAAATAGCAAGTTGTTAGAATCCAATGAAATTTTGCGTGCAAGCACTTTGAAGTGTCATGAATCTAATGCAACAATCAGCTTCTCAAAAATCTTAGCGGAAAAGCCTCAAATGGGGGACTTACTAAAAATAGCAAGTTGTCCGATTTCACTCAAAATTTACAGGCAAGCAACTCAAAGTGTTCTAAGCGTGGTGTAATAGTCAAAATTTCAAAAGTCTTGAGGAAAAGGTTCCAAATTGAGTACTTACTAAAAATAGTAAGTTGTCAGAATTCAGTGAAAATTTAATGGGGACCTACTGGAAGCCTTCTGATTGTAGTGCCAAGCTCAGACTTCAATTCACTCACTCAAATTAACCTCAGATTGGCCTGAAGAATAAAAACCCTAATTTTATAGATTTAGCCAAAATTTGAACTTAGGCCCCAAAGACGGGCACATCCCTGGAAAGACAGATGAAACCGAGAGAGACAGTAGGAAAACCAACCAAAACCAAAGCCAAAAGACCCGAATGGAGCAAAAATTAGGGGGTCCCCATTTTGAATGGCGTGATGTGTGAAAAGGTCACAACACGACCAATCTGATTTTCTCCTTTTAAGTCATGATAAATGGTTATTATCTCCTTTTAGTTCATCATAGGTTCCAAAGGTGCTGCTCAATCTTTGGATATTGTAAATTCAGACATAGACAAAGGCAAGTCCACGAGACAAGGCTCATCTTTGCATATTAGCACTAGGGTGCCTTGTTCCCACCACTTATGAGTTGAGATGGATTGTCATATTCTTCGCCAAGACTAGATCTGCCATCTTTGCTTCCTCTTGGAGGAGGAGATGGAGGATCCCTTCATCTTTAGATGCCTCGTTTACTATGAGATTCGGGGGAGATATCATCACCACTATAAGGACTTAGGCAACACACTCTCTCTACTTTCTTTAGATATTTGGACCAGCGGTTATTAGCTCTTTATCTATAGGAGGCCATTACTCTTTGATGCAGGTCCTTGTAGTGAATCTATAGGGATCCTAGAACCTCTAGGTTGATCACCTCCTTCTTATAGCCCATCCATGAGACCGATGGCTCTAAATGACCTTTGGATACCACTACTTCACAAATAGACATATATAGAATCATAGAACTATGAGATGATGTTTCTTACAACTTATCACTTCTACTCAAATGCTTCAACATGTTCCCCCTTAGCAACATGGTTTTGCTTCTTTCCAGTAGTATGACTTGGCTCCTTGATTACTTAGATCTGCTCCTTTCCGACCAATCTCTAGCCATAGGGGCAAACACATATTATGAGCTTTTTCATTACTACAGGGGCTACATTGGCCTTGGATTTTAGATGTGATTCTAGAGGGAATGCCTTGCTTTCTCTTAGAATCCTATAGCTTAACTCTCTTGACGTTAGACACTCCCTAATGAGCACAATCATATCTTGTATCATTCCTTTCATAGTGATCAATGATGGCACTAGTGATTCCATTTTAGGTTTGGATAGAGATATTGTGATGAGACTTGTCTCCTATCTCTCCAATAATCAGCAACTAGTGCTCTTTGGGGATCTTGTTCCCCCTACTAACATACTCTTAATTCCAATTGACTTACTTTTGGCCAGCCATGGAAATTAATATAATTTTTTCTTTGTTTCTTATTGTCATTTAAGGTGTGGTGGGTTTGCTTCATTTTAGTGTTGAGGCCCTTTCAGTCCCCTTCCCATGACTTGAGTCACAAAGACAAGTGCACATTACTAGTTTTCTCTAAACCTTTAGAGGCTTATCAACCATGGGTGTTAGGATAGGTTCTAGGAGGAGAACTCCACTTCCTATAGTATTTTCAAACTTGAGACATTGCCTTATGGACATTATCAAATCATGGATTGGCCCATATGGTGGTGAGTATTGATATTGTTGGTTCTTTTGGATTGAGTTTTGCTATAGACAAGTGACATCACTAATTTTTCATCATTGCTTTCTAGCTTTGATCTTCATCATCTCCTTTTTTTCATTGAGGGGTCTTTCCCTCACATGGCTATTTGTACTTGTAATTGGATGTTGTTTGAGTTGAACCAGTTTTGAGTTACCCCTCTAGTTATATTTACCTTGTTTTAGTAATTCAAGCATTTTAGTACTTAAGTCCAATGTTCTTATCCTAGAAAAAATTCCTCTAGTAATTGGAAGTGATTTTGATTCCCACTGACCTCCTTTGTCGCTAATATAATTGATTCTCTCTTTCTAGTCTTGTTAGTTAGGTCTTATACAATGTTCAAGTCCCATAGAAATGCCATGATATCTGGGAGTTTTGATTTAATAATTCTTAAAAACTTTGCTCTGCTCTTGGAGACAAATATTGATTATCCTGAAAATGTTGTCCATCAAGGATAAGCTCAATCAACTTGATGATAAAGCTATTCCTAGAAATTACCTAACTTCCATGGCAAGGTGTAAGTTATAGTTGAAACCACCTTTACCTTTTTATGCATTCAAAATGACTACAAGCAAAGAGATGGGAAATTCGGCCAAATTAACGCAATTGTTGACTTCAGATTGAAAACAACAACCTAACTCTTAAATAAGTCATTTCCAAACACCATCTTATATATTTCATACATTCTAGCTAATGCTATCAATCACTACTTAGATATTTTCCTTTTATGACGTTGTCATTAGGGAGGATTAGCATATGTGTTGACACTTAGAGCTTGGGAATATGTTTTTCAGGCATTTATATATGTTCCTTTTATGACCTTTCTCATAATAAGGTACAATTAACATATGTGCTGATGCTTGGACCTTAGTGACTATTTTGTTACAGTTAATTGAACTTACAAACCAATTTGAATCTCGTTCACCGCCAGTGATGCTGCAAAAATATAAGAGAAATAGTCAGTTTATTCTCTTCAAAGAAATGTGACGAGTGTTGTGATTTTCCCTTTTAGGTGAAATATTGGCTTCCTTGTTTTATTTAAATTGCTTTAAAAATCTCGGATCTGCATTCATCTTATAAGTGGTTTAGAATGCTAGCACAGATATGGGAAAGTCGATTTTTGAGGCATCATTCTTTCATAGTTTGCTTGGTTATTGTAATCAAATTGGGCATACAGAATCTCAGGCTCTTGTATTTGCTTAAAAACTTGTTCGGTGGTTACAAGCAAAATCTTTGTCATGTGTTGCTTTGTGAGTTAGCATTTTGAATGTGTTCAAGTTTTTGACAATTTTATTTGAGACTTGCGTTGGGGATGTTCCCAAACAATGGGAAGATTGAAACTACAGTTTTCACATGAATCTCTCCGACTTTGAGATCCTTGGAAATTTTAACATCAAGACAGTCTCTTTTGGAAAATATAAATTTGAAAGTTGAAAGTCATCCAACAAGCTTTCTATAAGTGTTTAATGAATGCATTTATTGGCAAATGCCAACATTGTACGAGAAGATTTGGGATTGTCAATTGGGAAACATTATGAAATGTTTTTCACATTGAGATAGTTCTTATGGCCAACCACAAAATTGTGCTTGCAAGTTCATTGCCCCCAAAGAGGAATTATTAGAAAATTTATGCTGGTTTAAACAAATTATCAAAAACTGTTTGTAAGATAATAGAGTAAGCAATCTTTGCTACATGTAAGCTGTGAATTGTTATGGTTTCATAATCTCGCATTTGTGAATGCCTAGAATTCTAAATATAATTGGAAATAGTTTTGGTCCTTGATAAAACATAAGAAGCACGTGGACCTAGATACGTTTTGGGGTTATATGTTCTAGTTCAATCTTGTAGGTTTCTAGATACCGTGTGGAATTTCAAAGTACACAAAACATAAAATATTCTAGGATAAATGTGAAAAGAATATCTAATAGGGCAAGTTCATCTCTCTGGAGGGATTACTTATTTGAGAATTTGTTTCTTTAAAAACTCTTTGTGAGATAATAGAATGAGAAACATATGTTACAGGTAAGCTTTGAGTGATTATGATTTCATAACTTCACTGTAATGTCCCCATTTTGGCCATTAGCTCTTCATTTGGTTTTAGCCTATTTCCAGAAATCCATAGGCTTGTTTGAGGTAAAATCAGGGTTTCCTTCTTTGGAGGCTTTTTGGCATTTATCAGAATTTACTATTTTTAGTAAGTTCTAATTTTGGCAGTGGTCCAGTTGGCAGCTCTTCAGTAAGTTTTCCATTTCAGTTGGAGTAGTTGAATATTGTTGAATTTGGCTATTGAGGTGTAAAAGGGAGAAATCAGTTATTTCAAGTTATTAATGTTTTAATTTTAAGTTGATCGCCCCCTTGGCCTAATATGATAACTTGAAGTTGTTTTAAAAGGTGTTCATGAAGGGTGGACGCCTCATGGAGGGAATAATTGATATTTTATATTGTTTTAATATGCCTTGGGTTTTGGACGCCATATTAAGGGAGAATTAAATATTTTGAAAAGTAAAATATTTGAAAAAGGAGCTTTTGGCGTCCCTTTCTTGGAGGAGTTATGGAATTTGAAAAGTCACTTTCAATTCTATAAAAGAGATAGTTTGCTCCAGCATTTATCATCCATGAAATTATGCTAAAGTTATGCTGTCGAAATGACAATTGATATTTTGCTTCGAGGAAAGCTTATCCTCCTAGCCTCTCACCAATTTCGTGTTTGAAATACAACACCTAGTTGGACATTTGCTGCTTCTCAAATCAGACTAGCAGATTGAGCTCAACAGATGAAGGTTTTTGATGAAATTTCCAGTTTTGAAGTTGCTGATACAGTCACAGCTGAAGGTGGTTTTTGCATACAGCTTTTGGAGTGAATTTATTTTGCTTGTGGGTACTTTTCCAATCCATTCCTACACCCAAGGCGACCATCTTTGGAGATTATCAGATTTTAATTTTGAGTTGCTGATTTTTAATGACAAAATCGCCCCTCAAGGAGGGCCGTACCATTCTTGAAAGCATTGGAATTCGTGCTTGAATTATATGCTGAGTTTTGGTGCTGTTTTGTGATCTGTTTTTGGGCGCCTACCTCCTAGAAGGCTTCTGCAAAAGACATCACTCAATTCGGAGGTAATTTGGTGAAGTTATGAGCATTTAATTGGTTTCACAGTTGCTGGTTATTCATTTCCAGAATTGTTATTTTACATCAGACTTGTTTAAGTTTGAATCTCCAGTCCTTTCTTCATCATTTATTGTTGATGTCTAACATGGAATCATCCAGTATCATGGTACATTGAATCTATTGTAATTTTCATGTAATTTGCAGCTCTTTTTCCATATTGTAAGACTGTAAACAGTAGTACTGTTCCAGTCCTTTATTGCTGCAATTCTTTCTTTAATTTCACATTAGTACCCCTGGATGGTTTACCGCCAGTGTGGATAATTGAATTTGTATTACTCTTGTACCCACTCTCAAGTGGTGAATCCCCACTCTTAAGTGGATGCCCGCCGCAGCGGAAGAATTAGTTAGTATGAATTCCTATGGCTGGTTATCCGCCTAATTGTTTCAATTTCAATTAATAACTCCGTCATATGTTAGCACCTCGCCCTCACTGGGATCTTGAGTGCACATTCTTGACGTTGAGTTTGTTTCAGTTCAGTTGCATTCCTTTCTGTATCAAGTTGAAGCATAGGGATCCTCTGACCATATGCCCGCCCCTCTTCCTTAAGTGGTTTTAGGGCGCATTCTTGGTTAGAGTTGTTTTGTTAGAGGTTTTGATTGGAGCTAACGCTAATCAAGTTGGCCAAGTGCTGGTTTGTGTTGTGCAATTCAACGAAAAAATTGGTTAGCATATTTCATTCACCTATTCATGAATGCCAAGAGTTCTAAATATAAGACAATGAGAAAATAATTTTCATCCACGATAAAACATGAGAAACATGTAGACCTTAAGGTATGTTTTCCAAACATGCGTTCTAGCTCACTTTGGTTGGTTTCTAGATACCATACAGAATGTCAGAGTCAGCAAAATAAAAGAGATTCCAGGCTAAATGTGAAAATAATAGGTTCATAATTATAGGCTAAATTGTGCAAGGATGCCATTACATATAGCTAATTCTATGAGCTCAAACAAAATCCCCTTGTATTCTAAAATGTTTCGTTTTGAGTCTTAGCAGGTACAAATGATTTCATTCCAGTGATTCCAGATCTCTTAGATAGGCATTGTAAAAGCAGGGTTTTTTATTCCTTAAGTTTCTTAATGCATTTCATTATTTAGAAGTGAGGTCAGTATATGCTTCAGGGTTATTCATGTCCTGGGAGATCATGTACTGCATGCTAGAAGCCTGAGCACAGGAAAAAACCTGAAATATAATGATAGCCATTGTTGCAATTTGAAATCTAGTACAGTAGCACTTTCATAGATGAATATTGATTGGGATGATGCCTCCATGATGAAACTTGTGGGTTGAATATTGGTATAATATTTCAAGCTGTGTATATAAACAATATTGCATTGGATTGGAATCTACTTGCACCATATAGCCATAATATCTTTCTGGTTTTGTTATGTGGCTATTTGTCTATCTAGGATGCAAAACTTAAATAAAACACGTACATTTGATCTTACATAGGTTTTTAGGGGTTTGATTGGCTGTCCTTTCATCTTGTTGTACCATTTTACAAACCAAGTGTTTGCATATATGCATCAAAACAAAAGAGAAATTGAACATGGTGATTATATTTGCAATTACATTTTCAGCCACTCATCTTGATTTTCTTTTTTTCTTTTCTTTTCAAAATTTAGCACGTAACATGCAGATTCCAAAGATGCTTTATGTTCCTCGTGTTGAAGACAAGGAAAGCAATATGAGAATGTTGCATATTACTAGCGTTTCAGAGCTGATTGCAAATTCAATGAATATATTGGAACCAACACCATTGGATAGCACTGGAAATCAAAGAGAAGATGGTATGCTGGCTAACCTAATGCTTTATTTTATTCTTTACAATCTTATGGGGAAGTATCTTTAATCAAATGATTCCAAGCTTTTCATATAATTATCTTGTTCAGGTTTGAGAAAGTGTTTTTGTCAAATGACAAATTTAAATGGATCTCAAATCCATAGAGCATGATGAAATGCGTATTTGAACTTTGTATCTGACCTATGTTTTTGTAGATGTTTATGCATGCATCAAATGAGATGAAATTATCTGTTATTAGGTGTTATACTATTAATAGTTTAACTTTACAAGTTTAGATATGAAGAACAATTTGCCTAGTGTTGTTGGTTGGTTAGTCCATGTATTAAGAAAAAAAATGCATTGCTTTGATGTTTGAATTCAAATGGTAAACTGTGTTTTGGGGTCATGTATCTTACATTCTTGTTTTAATTGTTAATCTTGTACAAATATATCACTCTCTTTTTGGTTGAGCTTATCTCACTTTCACGTGCCTTGCTTTTTAATTTAAAAGACATCCCATTTAGTGATTAAAAGTTCTAGCATTCTTGGTAAAATTTATCTTTTTCCATAAACCATTTTGTAATAAGCTGCCCTGTTCTGCCTTTTTGTTTGTTTGTTTTGATTTGATGTGTTTAGAGAAGAAGACGGAAATGTATTGTTTTTGTATTTTCAATACATATATAAATATTGCAATAATATTGATCTGTAATGAGCTGAAATAACAATATATGGAAATACCCACAACTAGCAATAACTGAAAGCACAATATATCGTCAAAACTAAAGATACCTAGATGGTGAAATGACATTACAAAGCAAAATCAGATGTACCCATTTGCTGATTTCAGATTATAGTGAATAATAACAGCAAATCAGCAAAACTGGTCTCATAAAACCCTAGACGTCTCCTCCAAGAATGGCCTCCAAATGATGCAATTGTATATCAATGAGTTGCCAAACCCTAGGCGCCCAAAATGTACACAAGAATCTGCTCCAAACCCTAGGTGTCCATGCAATAACAAGCCTCACGCTTCCCTAGGCAGGTGCGGCCAGCAATGGAGAGGGAATGAACAACCAATAATCCTCCAAGCCCTCCAATCTGCCACTCGTCAAATGGCAATATCTATCTGATATGGAAATGTTAATGAACAATGAAGTGCAGTTGTGATCCCTGTATGGAATCACCGAGAGATCCTCCAAATTATGTCTTTCAACAACATGGAGAATATTGCCTGCAAGGGGTTTCATCCTCACAAACCAAGAAGAGAAGAACTAGTTCCTCCAGCAAGAAGAAAACCAAATATCTAGCCTAGCATATCAAATGAGATCCCACACCTTTTATAGCTTTTTCGTTGCTTTTTTGAAAAAGTGTTTTTTTTTGCTTTTTCGTTACTTTTTTGGAAAAACACTTTTTTGCTTTTTTGTTGCTTTTTCGAAAAAACACTTTTTTTTTTTCATTGCTTTTCAAAAAACACTATTTTTAATAATTTTAGGGTTCCACTTAAGTTGCACAAATATTTATGTTTTTAAATATTTTCCCTTATGTCTCCCTTGACCCCTTTTTATAAAGCAGCTTTATAAAATAAATAAAATAAGTTAAATATTTAATTTTAGCTTTAATATTTTTATGTTATTTAAAATAAATGCACGGAGCCATTTAAATATTAAAATATTGATATCAATTGCCCCAGACACTTCTAAAATAGGGGTAGACAATTGGCTCGTCGGTGCTCGAGATTGACTTACTAAAAATAGTATGGGAGAAATCACCAAAAACACTCCAGAAAAGGGCGTTACACAACTCTCAACCACACCATCCTGGATAAACTGTCACCAAAGTTCCCTAATCATAACCTTGTTAGCCTATGGGAACTATTGAATAGGCTAACTTTGCCAAGCTGTTGAATAGATTAGGAAGGGGACATTACACATTTCATAAATGTGTCACATCTAAAAGATAACCTATGAATAAAAATAAATATTTATTGCTCTCTTAACTAGCGTATAATATTGCACAACAATATATTTTACTTGATCAGCACCCTATCGCACCATAGGCCAAATGCGTAATTGACATTGTACTGCTTCTACAAGCATTGGCCTCAATGTTATATTAAAGTGATTTTTGCTATTACCGCTTCAAGCTTCATTGCAAAGATGTCTTCATGCATACTGACATGTCCATAGAACTCCTAGGTATTCCTAGACAGTTTTAGGGCTTGAATTTGTAGGCATGAATACATAGTACAATTTATTCTTCTTTTTTGCCTTTGTTGTGCACTTTTACAAGAAAATTTGGTATGGTTGAGCATGGTCGTAGCCATTACTGATCCTTCAACTTTGGGCATTTTTCTTGTGACAATTCTTCTTGTTTCTAGTTAAAGCATATATGTTGTGATCAAATTGTCATTTGACTCATTAGTACTGAATTGTTAACCATGACTCTTTTTGTAATAAATATTAGTTCATGTTAGAAATTTTAATACCTTACATCAAAAGCCATATAAAGATAGTAGAAGTTTATGATAGTAATTACAATGGGATTTGAATAAGCTTCTTTAATTTTTAAGGCATTTATATTATACTTTAAATTCAGTGTTCTTTTAATAAATGAATGTTTAAAATTTATAATATTGTGCTCTACAAGCTAATATTACCAATGTTGTGGTCAATAAAAAAAGGGCAATGGTACCAAAAAAATGAGCCATGTAATCATTGTAAGGACTGGTAAAATATTAGGAAATTGATTATCCTTTTCGAAGTGCAAAACAATAATGTAAAAATAAAAACTCACAATTAACAACTTATTCACAAATAGCCATAGAAATGGCTCCCATTGCTCCCACGCCTAATTACGCTTAGCATAGGGTTTTTGTGGCTCAAGTTTTTTCTTTTGCCTCTCATTCATGGTGAGCTACTTCTGATCTTACCTTTTCTCTTTCATAGAGGATATCAATGCAACTCCCTCTGATTGTGCCAAGTCTAAGACATCACCTTGTAACATGGATTTTTTCCTGAAAGCTTCACACCCGATGTAGAGGATGGGGGAAAGGTTACCATCCAATCAGGGGTTGTGAAGAGCACAAAGAAAAACTCTACCAATCTTTCATAGACGTGGTGTGACACAATGAGACAACATCCCAAAATGGTGGTGTTGGTAACATCAAAAGATCACAGGTGTTATATAGGGACATGATTAGACCCTTAAATAATTCATAGTCATCCCTTGTTCTAGCCTTTGGGGAAGAAGTCATAGAAGGTGAAGAAAATATGTTAGTAGCCATCTTGATTAATTGATTTAACCAAACCATTTTTGGCTAAGTATTGTTGATTTGCACAATGGCTCTCGACAAATTGGCAACCTCACATGGAAAGTGATTTGGAGATCTATCTCTATGCATAGGCTTGTTTTTTACAATGTTTGAATAGGAGACGTATATTCAAGGGATGCTTATAGGAGATGTATAGGAGATGCAAAGAAACTTTATTAGAGGTTTCCTATTGTTTGGAGACATGTCCATATAGGTCGTCGAGATGGAACGTGTTTTTGGTACGAGGTGAGTACCAAGGGTTAGGGTATGAGTCTCTCGGTAACTATGCATAGAAGCTTCAACATTACAGGTTTCTAGAGATGAGATACTCTTGTACCTTTACCTCCTATATGAATAAAGTCTACAAATATTCGTCTTGATGGTTGATATGATTTGCTTCAGTTCTCACCTGATGCAAGCAGAAGATAGCAAAGAGGAAAACTAAGGGAATGTGAGTGGTGGTTCATTGTAGATTATTTGGGCAGACAGTAATATCCAAGCAAACATGAAAAAATTGCTCAACATAAAATGCTAGCTTGGGGTTGAGAGGCTGTAGGGACTTTCTACGTAATTCACCTATAAATCTATTAATGTCCTTTGTGATAGTTGTATTGAACTCTCCCTTGAGGAGTGATGTGGGGTAGAAGAGATTGAAAGGGGGCATTTAGAGAATCTATATAGATGATTGTTATGGGACTTTTCCCCCAAAGTGAAAAGAATTTTTTTTCCATGAAATAACCCTTTAAAATAAAAAAGGGGATAGAAAAATAAAGGATATTACTATGTTACTTGGGGATGTGTCCCTTGGATTTTTCGAGGCATACTTGTATTGGGGATGTCCCAAGGACGGCTTTGGGACATCCCCTAGCCATCTCCGTTTAAATTTTTTTGTAGGAAACATCCTAGGGACATGGAGATGGGCAGGGGATGAGTAGGGGATGGTTGGATGGGTCTTAGATGTCCCCCAACTATCTCAAGAATGGCCAGCCATCCCCTGCAATTGCAGCTGAGTTTTATATAAAAAAATCCCCAAACTTAGAAAATAATGATTTATTTCAAATCCTTGCTAAGATTTTGTAGAAGAATTTCTTCCCTGATAGTGCTATTGCTTCTGCATTTAGACAAAACCATAATATCTGAAGGAACGATGGAATAAAAGTAGTGGAATATTATATATGAAGTGTAAATTTAAATGTGATATAGCCAAAAAAGAAAATACGCCAAAGTATCCAAGAATCTTTTTTGGTTATGTGACAGATTATAGACACGTACAAAGGGAGAAGAAAAAACCATTGGGGTTTGCCTCAAGTTTCAGGAAGGCTCCTTTTTATTTTCTATTTGTTAGGTGGAAGTTGTAGCAGAAATATTGCTGCTGTTGTTGGCTGTTGGCTGCACTACCATGTTTACAATTTCAGTCTTCATATTTTAATCCTATGTTAAATTTAACTACTTTAATGCCTATTTCAAAGATTGAAAATTTGGTATCAAACTATGTAAAGGTGTAGTGTACATCTATATACAATCTAGAGATATTGTTTTGATGATTGTAAAGCTGGACATTGTATTTTTTATATCTACAAGAGTGATATGTAAATAGAAGGTAGGCACTTCTTCCAACGTTAATTTGATTATCTATTTGAAATTTATGGTTTCTTTGCTTTCCAAGCTTTTAGATTTTTTTGGCTAAGTCCAAGTCCGAGTCTAAAATGTATCTAGCAAGTGGAAGCCAAGTCTTCTCAATACTATGGTACTAATATTACTTGCTTATCTATTTGTATCTCTACATCTCTCTTGTTATCTTTAGCTCATTAATATTTTCATCTAGATTCTCTCTTAATGTTTTTCTCCTTGTCCTAATGAAATTTCCCCATATTTTTAAAATTTTCCCTATTTTTTATATAGCCACCCCCTTTGCCGTCCCCCATTGTCCTCAAAAATGGCCTCAAAAAAATGTCCTCGAAACACGTCCCCTTGTCCCTTGCCATCCCCACCCTGGAAACTTGGTGGAACATAGGGATATTATGATCTTTTGGTTAAGATAGGGATTATTAAAGAATTTACCCTTTTAAAAAAGGAGGAATAATTGTATTTATTATTTAATTATTAAAAACAACCTTTGTGAAAGGGTGTGATGGTTTGGAAAACACCCATTAAAAGGTTGCTAAGTTACTGGTTCTTCCCTCCTAGCCCCCTAATCCTGGCTCGGTTTGGCTTTGGCTCGTGGTTTTGGTCCGGTTCGGTTCTGGTTGGGACAAGGTCCGGCCCACAACCTGTGGGTCTGATCCTGACAGACCCAAATTGAACCCGGTTCGAACCTGGGCAGTTTCACGCCTAGTCCACGGAAATTTGACATTTTTTTGCAATTTTTAATATTATTTTGACTTTTTTTGACTTTTAAAGACTAAAATATTCCTCCCAACCCTAATATTTGCTTCCGAACACATCAAATAGGTAAAAACATACTCATTTAACAATTTGTGAATGAAAAACAAGATTTTTGGCCTCCATTGCTGAACTTTTTTTCTTGCTTGCACAAGCTTGAATAGGCTTGAAGGTTGAAGGTTGATTGTTCAAAGTTGGTTGTTGTGCTATTCCTAAGCACTTGCAAGTGTTCGTTCGTTGCCAAGAAGATTGTAGAGCAAGACCTCTTCAAAAGAGGTAGGTTTTTTGAAGTTTTTTGGTTTTTTTTACAATTGAACTCTTTTGTTTTGTTTTGTTTTCATTCTTCTAAGTGTCTATAACACATGTTCATTTTTTTTAGTTTTTTGAAATGAATTAAGTTATTTAGTTTCAATACTTTGAAATTTTGAATAAATGAAATGTGTTGTGCCTTAGGTATTACAATGGCAATCGGTTCTAACTCCTCAGGCTCAAACCAGTCTCATTTCATAACAGGCCCAAATTCTCCCCTTTGGAAATACGTTGAAATGGTTCAACAACTTTTAGGTGGTGGAGCATATGTTTGGATTTGTAGTCATTGCAATGTTAGATATTCAAGCTCATATAGTTGAGTGAAAGGGCACTTGTGTAGGATCCCTGGACTAGGCATCAAAGCTTGTCCAGGTCCCAAATAAACAAGACATTCTAGAACCCATAGTATTGGGATATATTGTTGAGGAGCGAAAATCAAATCTAAACAAGAATCATCAGTAAAATTTCGTGTCAGAGACGCTGGCAAGAAGATGTGTCTATGCTAATGGATTGGCATTCAACGTTGTTCGCTCACCATATTGGAAAAAAATGGTGAAATCTGTTAATGAGGCTCCAAAGGGTATAAGGGCCCAGGTTTTGAGGTGGTGTGTTGCACCTTATTAGATAAAGAGGTGAAATATGTAGCGGACTCTTTGAAGCCCATAAGGGATTCGTGGATCGAAATAGGGGTGATCGTCGTTTCTAATGGATGGAAAGATGCAAAAAATCGCCCATTGATCAATGTTATTGCAGTGTCCCCTAAAGGGGCAATGTTTTTGAGAGCAGTGGATTGTGAAGGATAGGTGAAGGATGGTGCATTTATTGCTAACATCCTTTGTCAAGCTATTGAAGTAGTGGGCCATCAAAATGTTGTGTAAGTTGTAACTGACAATGCAAAAAATTGTAGGGCTGTTGGGTTATTGGTTGAGGAGAAGTATTCACACATTTTTTGGACACCTTGTGCTATCCACTCCCTCAACCTAATGCTACAAAAAATTGGAACCAAAATTGAGTGGATCAAACAAGCGTATGCTAAGGCTGAAGACATCCAAATGTTCATCACCAACCACCATATGTCACAAGGCATATTTAGACAATTCTCAAAATTGGAGTTGTTGAAGGTAAGTTAATTCTCAATATTTTTAATTTTCTTTTAATTTTAAATTTTGATTTTTGTAAATTTAAATTATATTTTATTTTGATTTTCAAACAGGTTGCTGAGACTCGTTTTGCCTCCAACACAATTGTGTTGAGCTGATTTGTGAAGGTTCGTGAGGCACTATCTAATATGTTCATCAACCCGAATTGGTCCATATGGAGGCAATCTAGCACTGAAAGGGCAGCTAAGGTTAAGCAAATGATCCTAGATGACAGTTGGTGGGATTGTGCTGAGTATCTCCTCATTTTCATTGAGCCCATATTGAGCATGATTCGTTACACTGACATGGATAGACCTTGTTTGGGCAAAGTATATGATGGCATCGACTCAATGATTGAGAAGATGAAAACCATCATCAATGCAAAAGAGGAAGATCCTAAACAAAATTTCTTCAAAGAGCTACATAAAATCATTGCAGAGAGATGGAACAAAATGACCACTCCATTGCATCTTCTTGCTTTTGCATTGAGTCCCAAATACTATAGTGCTAAGGTGCTTTTTGTTTCATCAAGAGTTGCTCCATATAGAGATGCTGAAGTGGCTCAAGGGTACAAGGTAGCACTTCGTAGACTCTTCGGTGATCGTGACCAACATGATCTAGTGAGGGCTGAGTTCATGGGGTTTGCATGCTCCAGTGATTGTGGTCTTGATGCTCTTCGAGACAAGTACAGGGTGGATGCTCATAGTTGGTGGTATTTCCATGGCAAAGGATACACGCACCTTGAACCTCTTGCAATAAAAGTTTTATCCCAAGTAAGTTTTATAGTCAAAATCTTTTACCTTTTAAATTTTAGTTTTATATTTTGTAATTTTAATTTTAATTTTATTTAGTTAAATTTTGTAACTCTTAACTATTTAATTTGGTCTCAATAGGTTGCTAGTTCATCTTCTTTTGAGAGGAATTGGAGCACATACTCGTTTATCCACTCAATAAAGTGCAATAGGCTACATTCAAAAAAGGTAGAGGACATGGTGTATGTGCATTCAAACTTGTGCCTCATTACACACAAACAAAGTTTCTACAAAGAAGGAGACACAAGGAGGTGGGATATTGAGCCAGAGTGTCTTGACTTGGATGCTTCCAAAAGTCACTTAGCTGCACTTGATATTGATGATGACTATGAGCTTGAGGCGGTGTAATGTCCCCTTCCAGTTGACATCTCTCAGTGCTTAAGATTAGCCTATTATGTGACCCTCGTAGGCTGATAGGATGGATAGAGGGTCTTGTTGGAGTTTGGTTTGACTTCGGTTGTCAGAATCTACCAGTTTGGCTTTCGTTCGGGGTCGTTCGGACATCATTTGCTTGACTTGCTATTTTTAGTAAGTAAAGTCACTCAGCAGAGCACCCCTGCTATTTTTAGCAGTATGGTCTGGTCGTATGCAAATTCAATCACTTATTCTCCAGCTTCAGACGGTTCATTAATCGGACTTATTTTGAGGAAGATATTAATATTTATCTGTCAAATTAAATATTAATTATTTTGAAGCTTATATTATAAAGTTATAATATTATTTAATATTATAACTTAAGTGATTTTTAAAAGGGGTCGACCAACATAAAGAAGGGGCCACTTTTCAATTATATTTTATAATTAAAAGTGCGTCGAGACTTTGGAAAAATTAAAAGAGAAGTTCGAACTTTATTTAAATGATGCTTTTTTGAGAAAAGTCGACTTCTTGAAGAATATAAGGATTTCATTGGGAAAAGAGCTGATTATGTTATGAAATCGATTTTGCCAAATTCTTCTTCTGAGAACAGAGCCAAGGGTTCCAGTTTTCATCCTGCATTGGAGAACGAACCATCTTCAGTGTCTGCAGTTCAGAGGCTGTGAAATACCAGCTGATTTATTGCTTATCGGAGAGATAACTTCATACAGAGGTTATTACAGAGCTTATACAGAGATTACTATTTCAGAGTTTATTCCAGAGATTCATCCAGAGACAGAGAAGATCCTTGAGCGGCTGATTTGTATGCATCTGGCATCCATTCTTAAACTGTACGGACTTCTAGTTTGCTACTGCAGGGCCATACCAGCAAGTACAGGGCCGTACTTCATCTAGGGAAAAGCGCTTTCCTTTTTTGCATTCTGGCTTCATCAACAGGGGCGCATATTCTTCTAGTATCTTCTGCAAACATCATACGGAGGGAGAAGTGGATTTCTATGATAGCCGTACCATTTCATGGGCATCTCAGGCTGCTGCAATAACCAGGTTTTCATCAATAATGTTGTTGCTTTTTAGTTTGCATGTTATCAGATCTCAGATGTAATAAGCCTAGAAGATCAATAAACCTTTTGGCATCAATAGATCAAGCAGTTTCCATCATTTTTAGACTTGTAGTATTTTATTTAATTTTTACAAGCAATTTCTTTCAAAATCGCAGATCTTCTGTTTATGCAAAAAACACAAAAAAAAAAATGAAAAACGTTCAAAACAAGCAAAATCAAACAGATTCAGAAATCAGTGAGAACAGGGGTTTCTACATCATGAGTGGTCATATGCATACCAAAAAGGTCTCCTTGATCACTTGTCATAATTTCTCCATGTGAAAATTCTTGAGAAGTTGGGTCAAAAACAAGAGGAGAACCATTTATCACCAAATCTGCAACATGATTAGGTACAAACACATTGGAATCATCACCAACATAAAAACTTTGGTACACCTCACTTGTAGAAGGGGCAAGTAATTCTCCTTTTGGATCTTCACTCTCCAACTCATCATTCTGCTGAAATGAACCTGTGTTGCTTTCTTCATTGTTTGCCTTTGTTTCTTGACCAATGCCACGCTGTTGTTCAAGCCTTTCAGGAACAGTAGTAAGCTGCAAATTATCTTTCATCTCTTCTTTCTTTTTTCCTTTTCTTCTCACAACTTCTTCTGGTCCACCCAAGAACTGATTGAAAGTGAAAACATCTCGTATTTCCTTAGGAAGAGAGAGATATTCAGTATACTTGGTACATATATAATCATGAAACATAGATGCGACCATAGTTCTAAATGTAGAAGACCAACTTCTGTAATCTGATATGCAACTACTGACACCATAGGCTGGTAGGAAGGATTTGGTTCTGATACCATTGGAATGTGCACCCCTGTTTTTTTTTTGGTTTTTTCAAGTTGCTGTTTTCAATGTGTTTGAGTTGGTTTGTTGGTTTGTTTGTTTCTTTTTTTATTTGTCATTGAGAATGGATTATGCCATGACATCATAAAAGAGTGCAACATAAAATAACAAGATAACTCACAAGAAGAGAGATTTATGCCTTCAAATAATTCTGTTTTACAATCTCAAGAGTTCTGATTTTTTACAAGACAAACAACTGAAAATCACATTTCAGTTCAGACCTGTTTGCAGCTTCTTGACAACAAGCACAACTCCTACAATGACCATGACCCCTTGCTTGAAAGTTTTAAGACAACTCTGTAGCTGAACCTTGAAGAGGTGTCTTTTAATAAAGCATCATTGGGCAGCAAACCCTCTCTCCAAATAGCCGTCCCAACTCAAGAAAACCCCCTAAAGTGGCGCTGGCTGGAACAAGTCGACCTTGGTTTAAAAGTTGGTTTCCCCACCAAAAATTATAATCTAATACTCAAAAGGATCACCCTTAAGAGAGGCTTCCTTTACGGCATTAACCATATGCAAACTCCAAACCCTCTGAGAGAGATGATTGAAAAACCAGATTCAGGTCCCTTTTTGAAAACACCCAAAAACCAAAATAAATCACTCCAAACCTTCAAAAATCCATACCAAAACTAAAAGCATGTAATGAACCGGACCAATTTTTTCAATTTTTTCAAGAACACATCAACCAAGAAGCACCCGTTAAGGTTAGCACAAACCCAAACTAGCAGTTTGCAAGTAACTCTTTGCCAAGAATGCACACTCAATCTCGAGATGAGAATGATGCTGTCATACGGCAAGAGGGTCGTCAGTATCAACTGGAAAGAAGTACAGTGCTGAAAGTAAGCTCAATGCCTAGAATGTGCTTTCCAACCCAAGGTGGGAATGAAGCTACCATAAGGCAGAGATACTAAGAAAAGAAATTACAAATCAAATGATAATGCTAAAAGTAACTCAACGCTTAGAATGTGCTTTCCATCCCAAGGTGGAAATGGAGCTACCATAAGGCGGAGATACCAAGGAATTACAATGCAACTCAGAATGTAAATAGGCGGCAAGCCAGCCTCTTCCACTTATTCAGCGGGAAGTACAATAAAGTAAGAGAAAGATAGAGAGGAGAATTGCTGATAGTACTACTAATCAGCTTACAATATGTTAGAATGCTTGCCAAAGCCTAGTAATCCAAGTTCTTCAATGCTGCAATAATTTGTAAGACTTCCTCAATGCTTGACAAACCTCTCTGGACTCAAACTCCTCACAAATCTGCATTTATCTATGACTGATATAACAGACCAGCAACTGAAATGAAGCAATCAGCAACCCTAGAATTCACCAAAATACTCACAACTCACTCAATACTTGCCGGAATGACATGAGACTTGATGCAAATGAAAGCTATAATGATGGCAATGAAGACTGGACAAAGAAACAGCTAACAAATTGAAGTATTTTTTTTTCTAAACCTTTGCCAGGCAGACCAGAATGGTACGGCCAAGAGAGAGAGGCGATTTTGCTTTTAAAAATCCAAATCAGCATTAAAAAATCTACAACTTTGCAAGAATGGTCGCCCCACATAGAGAAAAGGATTTATGCAATGCCCAGAACAATAATATTTTTATTTCATGAGATATGAGCAATTCTTACAATCAGCTATGATATTCAGCAACTCCAAAATGAGACAGAAAATGCAAACTAGAACTCCAAAATGCAAGATACTCAACTGAAAATGCAAGACAAACCTATTACAAACTATCTCTCAACTAGTTGCTATCTTTCAAGCAAGAAGATGAGCCAAGCTAGGAGGCATTCATTCCTCAAAGCAGTCCCAGCACCATTTCGGCAGCATAACAATATTCAAGTCAGAAGATAACAAAATGAAGAGAAGAGGTCTCCTTTTATAGACTCAACAAGGAATATCCAGAAGCTTCTAGAAGTGGCGCCCTAATTTTCAAATTTGAAATAACCTCATTTCCCTCTAGGAATGGCGTCCCCTTCATCAAGGCAATATTTGACTTTTTTTATTAAATTAAAATTATCTTCTCCTCAAAATTTGGCGTCCCATTTCTCCAAGCATAATTTTGGCCTTTAGAAAATATTAAAATAACCTCCTGATGAGGCATTCACCCATGAAGTCCCCCTTTTTAAAACAACTTCAAGTTATATTGCTAGGCCAAGGGGTTAATGTGAAAATATAACATTATTTAAATCAAAATAACTTATCTCTCCAAAAATGCATCAAAAGGCCAAAAATCAACAATACCAACTGAACTGCCCAAAGAGGAAAGCCTGCTGAACTGAAGCCAACTGGACTATTGCCAAAAATAGAATTTACTAAAAATAGTAAATTTGGAAAGTCGCTCGGATCAAACTGCATGCCACACCATTGCGAAGCTTTTTGAAAACCCAGAAAGAATCCGCCATCCAAAATCCCAAACTCCAAGATGTAGCCATCATAACTTACTAAAAATAGTAAGTTCGAAAAGGTTGTCCGACGTAGTTGCATGTCATACCTCTGTGAAGCCCTCCGAAAACCCAGAAGGAATCTAGGATCCAAACAGCCAAACTCCAACAAGCAAAACCCTGAATCTTCAAGAGAACCCTCCAAACAGTCGGAAACCCTAATTCTGCCTTTGACTAGCTGACAGCACCCCGGGGATAGGCCATCAATCACTGAGAAGTGCAGTGCTAAAAATGGGGACATTACAGTCCGCCCTTCCCAAAATTGCTTGTCCTCAAGCAATACCACCACAACTACAGAAAAATTAAGACCGATCCATACCAAAACAAGTATGATCCCTGGTTCCCAAGTCCGTCTCAGGAAAGACCCACCTTGCCAATACTGCACCACTCTGATCACATCAGTGAAAACATCATGCCAATGCTGCACTAACCTTCCTTGTAACCCCAAAGTGTTACCATCCATGATACTCAAACTGAAAGATCTTAAAGGACTAAGATCAATATCATGCAACGTCTCATGTCTAGGATGCCCAGAGTCAACAGTAACAACTATACCACTGTCAACCACAATTCTAGGAAAGAAGAAAGATAGGCTACTCAACTCAAAATCAAATTCCTCAGCATACCTCCATACGGTAAGAAACAGAGTCATGACTGCAAATGTGACATTTGCGAATCTTCTTATAAGGAGGAAAACAATCCTTTCCAAGAGCTCAACAAATTCATACTCATGTCTCCACATGGAGCTACTATGCCTCATCTGAATTATACTGATACCACTATGAAGACTACAGAAAACTCTCATAGTTCCAACCTCATGAGTCTCAGAATGATGAATCAAAGCAAGTGGTAGTTCACTGTCTTGAACCAACAATGAGAGAAAACTATCAAAGTTAACATCACAAACCTCCATAAGATGAAATCCGAGAGTAGGATAGGTGTGAAGGAACAAATAATCTTTGCTGTTCAAGGCTGAAGTCAGCGAAATGTAATCTGATTTTAGTACTTCACACAAGGAAAAACAACAACACCAATGAAATTTCCAAGAGTGAGTGTATGAGATGAACATTGAGTTGCAAGATAACACCTCAAAAATGGTAGGAAAACACACTAGAACAATCTCCAACTGAAATTTACCACCTCTTTGACAAGTAGTGATGGGCAAACTCTCCCAAACGAGAGTAACTGCACAAGTAACGTGGCTGGTCTGCCTCCAACCAGGAAGGTCATGTCCCAAAATCTGCCCTTGTCTTGGCCAAGGATCAACGCCAAGAGCAACCAACTGTTCATCTTTCCAACCCATACTCAAAATTTCTCTCCAATCCATTTGTTGATGAACAAACGGAACCATCAAGTGGCTGGAAAAGAAGGGAACAATACCAACCAAAATGGAAATTTGATCCTTATCCCTCCGAAAGTCCTTTCCACAAGTAATAAGCTCCATCAACTTATGTTGAGAATCCCAAGCATGGATACCCAACTGAAAGTGATTTTCAACATTTTGAAAAGAAATCTCAACGCACTCCCAAGTGCTAGTGAGAATCAGGTGCATTATCTTAAAACTGATGTACCATCCAGTGAATCCTTGAACCTTAACCATGAAAGCTTCAGCAACATTGAAGTATGAAACATAGAGTGGCTTCAAATTCAACTCCCAAAACTGACTAGTATGAACCAAAACATCACTCCACCCAAGGGAGGGATTATCAAGTATGCAACCACCAAGTTCTGGTCCACTTTCCTTCCATGCCTTCTGGATAGTAGGTCTGAAATCTTCACTCCTTGCTCCTGTAATAAAGTTACCAACAGCTACCAAGACTTGTCGCATCAACATCTTGATGCCGGAAATATGGAAATCTCCTCGAATCAACACTTCCCATGTAGAGACTTCATCCTCAAACCCTCTTATGCATTCACTAACAAGCAACCTCAGAAGATTATTAATCACAATTTGTGTCACATCTTCATAGAGTGAAATCAAAGCATCCTTAGATTGGAGTTCATGCTTGACCTCATGCTTGGTCACTTCACTACTTTACTCATTTTTCAAAACAAAGAGAGGATTGTTATAAGTTGCTTCAGCACCCACTTCAAAGACGGGATTTTCAAAGACTTGGAAGCCATTCCTTTCGTTTTGCTGCCCCAAATCTGCACATACAACTTCTAATTTCCTTGTGACGCTTACAAGATCAAACTCCTCTTGAAGACAATCAAGTTCTCCAATCACTTGCTGGATTTCTTCAGCTCTTTGTACATTCTCTTGCTTTGTGAAAAATTTGAAATCAACAAACTGATTTTCTACCTCTGTAAATGCCATTTGAGTTTCTTCTAGCGTAACTCTTGTTGATTCAAGTTCCAGAGAAAGTTCATCAAACTCCCCCTCTCTATCTTGAGAAGCACAAATGATCCTTTTTGCGACTTCAAAGGCGTGATCATGATCTTCAACCAAGTGCATGTACTCGGACTTCAAGGTTACCAAAGAGTTTCTGATAAGTTGCAGATTGGGAAGAGCAACTTCATCGTTCATTCCTCTTTGTCTCTCTTCAAGCTGAGCCTTCCAGTACAACTCTTCAACCAAGCTAAGTGTGTTATCAAACAGGGATAGAGCTTGCACTTCCTTGTCAATGGACACCTTGAATTGTCTGTCCCAATCATGAGAATTCAAAAATGATGAACTGCTAATAGGCTGCAACTGAAAATCAGAACCTTGTCCCTTGTCTTTGCTGCCCTCATTGCTGCACCAACATTCATGAACTTCACCATTGACTAGAGGAGAATGCTCATTATCATAAAAAGCATCATACTTCATAGATTCTTTGACCCCAAGTTTGCAATCAGCTTCTTGAATTGGTAAATCAACCTTGTATTCTAAAACCACTTTAAACCCTTCTTCTTCAAGAGCCCTAAAGTCTTCTAGCTCTTCATCCACCTTATCATCTTCTTGATCAAACATTATAGCAGCATCCAACTTGCTCAATGGATCACAATCGTCCGCTGTTCGGAAAGTTCTTGTAGAGACATACTCTTCTTTAGTGGCTGCAACCACTTCAAAGAGATCATTATGGAGCTTCGTTGAACACTCCTCTTCTTCAAGGACAACTTCCTCTTCAATGGCCACCTCATAGTTTGCAATGAAATCTGATTTTTGATCTTCGTCAAGATCAAAGGGAAATTCATCCCACAAAGGTTCCTTATCATACCTTGGTGTTAACCAACTGGGATCCCAAATGGAAAAAGGTTGATTGTTTTGATCAAAAGAAAAGTACTCTTCATGTTTCTCTTGGAGTGTTGAGTCTTTGAATAGGTCACCATGTAACTCACTTGAACTAATTTCTTCATAAGTCCTTCTCTCCAAGGGCTCAGTTTGATGATCAAACCCACGTTCACCCAAGTCACCAATGTCATAGTGAAACAAAGAATCTTCAATGTTAGTTGTTTTGAAAACTTCATCCCTTTTTCCTTCAATGTAACCACCATCTATAGGTATATTTCTGATCTCATCTTTAGCAATCATATGCATACCAAAGAGGTCTCCTTGATCACTCGTCATAATTTCTTCTTGTGAAAACTCTTGAGGAGTTTGGATAGCAACAAGAGGAAAACTATCCATCACCCAATCTTCAACACGAGGTGGTACAATCCTGTTGGAATCATTACCAACATTATCACTTTGGCAATGGTCATGGGCTGATTCTAAGGCACCGACAGTATTTCCATCTACTTGCTCTTCTTCAGCAAACTCATCCCAAACAACAGTATTACTGAAATCTTCTGCGAAGCCCGTAGCTTCAAGACCCTCATAGGTTGAATCCTTAATAGAACTCAAGACTATGGTTATGTTTTTTCCACTGAGCTGATTTTCATCACCTCCTCTTACATGCAAGTCTAGGGAAGTATTATGAGGCTCTACCCTTAACTCCTCATTTGCCAAGGTATCTTTATCAAGCTCACGATCATTCTGATGCGACATGTGCACCTTTCTATCCCGACTTCCAGACTTAGCAAAAATCTTTCTGATTCCCCATCTTATGTCAGGATCCTTCATTAGCGTAGTCAGTTCCTGCATTAACTCAAGTAAGGATTTCTCTGTAGTCATCTCTCTCTGTACGTAGTGTTTGGTATCTCTGTCACTCATCTGACAACTGAATCATTGAATACTTTCACAGGATGGCAGGATCTTGGCTCTGATACCACTGTAATGAACCGGACCAATTTTTTCAATTTTTTCAAGAACATATCAACCAAGAAGCACCCGTTAAGGTTAGCACAAACCCAAACCAGCAGTTTGCAAGTAACTCTTTGCCAAGAATGCGCACTCAATCTCGAGATGAGAATGATGCTGTCATACGGCAAGAGGGTCGTCAGTATCAACTGGAAAGAAGTACAGTGCTGAAAGTAAGCTCAACGCCTAGAATGTGCTTTCCAACCCAAGGTGGGAATGGAGCGACCATAAGGCAGAGATACTAAGAAAGGAAATTACAAATCAAATGATAATGCTAAAAGTAACTCAACGCTTAGAATGTGCTTTCCATCCCAAGGTGGAAATGGAGCTACCATAAGGCGGAGATACCAACGAATTACAATGCAACTCAGAATGTAAATAGGCGGTAGGCCAGCCTCTTCCACTTATTTAGCGGGAAGTACAATAAAGTAAGAGAAAGATAGAGAGGAGAATTGCTGATAGTACTACTAATCAACTTACAATATGTTAGAATGCTTGCCAAAGCCTAGTAATCCAAGTTCTTCAATGCTGCAATAATTTGTAAGACTTCCTCAATGCTTGACAAACCTATCTGGACTCAAACTCCTCACAAATCTGCATTTATCTATGACTGATATAACAAACCAGCAACTGAAATGAAGCAATCAGCAACCCTAGAATTCACCAAAATACTCACAACTCACTCAATACTTGCCGGAATGACATGAGACTTGATGCAAATGAAAGCTATAATGATGGCAATGAAGACTAGACAAAGAAACAACTAACAAATTGAAGTATTTTTTTTTCTAAACATTTGCCAGGCAGACCAGAATGGTACAGCCAAGAGAGAGAGGCAATTTTGCTTTTAAAAATCCAAATCAGTATTAAAAAATCTACAACTTTGCAAGAATGGTCGCCCCACATAGAGAAAAGGATTTATGCAATGCCCAGAACAATAATATTTTTATTTCATGAGATATGAGCAATTCTTACAATCAGCTATGATATTCAGCAACTCCAAAATGAGACAGAAAATGCAAACTAGAACTCCAAAATGCAAGATACTCAACTGAAAATGCAAGACAAACCTATTACAAACTATCTCTCAACTAGTTGCTATCTTTCAAGCAAGAAGATGAGCCAAGCTAGGAGGCATTCATTCCTCGAAGCAGTCCCAGCACCATTTCGGCAGCATAACAATATTCAAGTCAGAAGATAACAAAATGAAGAGAAGAGGTCTCCTTTTATAGACTCAACAAGGAATATCCAGAAGCTTCTAGAAGTGGTGCCCTAATTTTCAAATTTGAAATAACCTTATTTCCCTCTAGGAATGGCATCCCCTTCATCAAGGCAATATTTGACTTTTTTTATTAAATTAAAATTATCTTCTCAAAATTTGGCGTCCCATTTCTCCAAGCATAATTTTGGCCTTTAGAAAATATTAAAATAACCTCCTAATGAGGCATTCACCCATGAAGTCCCCCTTTTTAAAACAACTTCAAGTTATATTGCTAGGCCAAGGGGTTAATGTGAAAATATAACATTATTTAAATCAAAATAACTTATCTCTCCAAAAATGCATCAAAAGGCCAAAAATCAACAATACCAACTGAACTGCTCGAAGAGGAAAGTCTGCTGAACTGAAGCCAACTGGACTATTGCCAAAAATAGAATTTACTAAAAATAGTAAATTTGGAAAGTCGCTCAGATCAAACTGCATGTCACACCATTGCGAAGCTTTTTGAAAACCTAGAAAGAATCCGCCATCCAAAATCCCAAACTCCAAGATGTAGCCGTCATAACTTACTAAAAATAGTAAGTTCGGAAAGGTTGTCCGACATAGTTGCATGTCATACCTCTGCGAAGCCCTCCGAAAACCCAGAAGGAATCTAGGATCCAAACAGCCAAACTCCAACAAGCAAAACCCTGAATCTTCAAGAGAACCCTCCAAACAGTCGGAAACCCTAATTCTGCGTTTGACTAGCCGACAACACCCCGGGGATAGGCCATCAATCACTGAGAAGTGCAGTGCTAAAAATGGGGACATTACAAAGCATCAATAACACACCAAAACTCCTAGAAATACTGATAAATCTTGATCATTTCTTCACCAAAAATCGATCTCTTGAAGCTCCTGTGATCTCAATTGTAATGTCCCCATTTTTGTGAGCATCAGAGTTCGAAGGATTAGCCTATCGGTTGACCCTCGTAGGATAGTATGGTGGGTTAGAGGGTCCGGTTTGGGCATCATGGAGCTCTTTAGGTGGTAGATGGCATTGTTTACCTCTCCAGATTGTTGGTATATTCTGAGGCTAGGCTATTCAAAGGTTTTTGGTTCCGTTTTGAGGTACTTACTATTTATAGTAAGTCAGTGGATGATTGAAAGGGACCCTTACTATTTTGAGTAAGGCAGTTGGATGTGCAGTGGATGTAGTGGTTGATTCCTTGGTTCAGACGAAATCAATAAATAATGAGTATTTACGGAGTTATGTTATTTTAATTATTAATAAAGTAATACTTTATTAATAATTAATTATAAAGGCTTATTATAAAGTTATAATGTCACTTTATGACCAATGGGGCCATGACCCTCAATTAAGTGACTAAAAGTGCAATTAATGAATTATTAAAAAGGGGGAGCCCATATATTAATGCATTTAATAAAGTCAATGGGGAAACATTAAATATCATTTCAAATGATTTAAAAGCCTCATGAGGAAATCAACCTATGTTAGAGAGAATATAAAAGGCACCAAAGCAAATGAAAAAAGGTATTATTGGATCATTTTACGTATTGGATTTGTGCATTTTGGAGAGCTTGGCTCTTTAGGATGGAAACCTAGGGTTTTTGCACTTCCTTGATCATTGAGAACGAAAAATCTCATTGATGAGCATACCTGAGGTTGTGAAAGATCTTCTGAAGGATTGCTGTTCAGATTGACTTCATCCAGGAGTCAACATTGTGCTTCATCGGATTTACAGGAAAGATTTACAATAAGGGTTTTATCATTTATCAAGATTAGAAGATTGTTTCGGGTATGCCCTTTGTGTAAAAGACAAATAAGATTATCCATTGAGAATAAAGATATCTTTGCAACACTTCCTTTGTAGTTGCTTTACTTTCTGTTGAACATTTTTATTTCCAGCATTGTAATTTCTATGCATTGTTAATATTGCACTATCATATCAAAAACACAAGAAAAAGAAAAACCCAAGAAAAACACAAACAAATTCAGAAAACCTTCATCAAAAGTACAAAGTTTTAGGATTGGATAGAACTAGGGTTCTTATAGTGGTATCAGAGCAGTTTTTGCCATCCTGTGCGGGTTTTCAAAAACAAAAAAGAATATATTTTAATCTTGAAGGTTTTGTTGAATTTTCAGAATATCTAGAATATTGATCAAATTCTATGAATATTGGGGGTTTAATTTATTATTGCATAAAATATTCATCGCTAGCCAATAATGGATTATTGTGAGTCAATCCAGAAGTCAATAGGAAGTATTTGGTACTCATAAAATTGCAGATTAGAGTGCTAAGTCAATATCACATTGATCTTGCTCCATTTCGTGGTGGTAAAAGAAGGGAGTATTGTCGGCCATTTTAAAAGAATCATTAAGGGTGGTGTTTGCTCTGTTGTGGGAAAATTATTAAGGATTGGGCTTTTATAGAAGACGAGTTTGTGAAAATAATAAGTTTCACGTTTATTTTATGAGACACAAGTTTATTCATGCCTTTGCCATCTCATTATCCTGCCGTATTTTTCCTAAGCCAGTCTTGATTCACAGAGTGGCCAATAACAATTAAAAGGGGGCCTGATAATATATTTGAAGGTCAGATCAGAGAAAGAAAAAATTGGAAGCTTCAAAAATACCAGCAAGGAGACACTAGAAGACAACCGAATTTTGCAGTTAGAGCCACCGATCATTAGATAAAGACAATTTTAGAATTAGACAAAACAAGGGAGTTTGTAGAATCGGGCTTCTTCATTTATAAATTGCCAATCATAATAAGACAAATCATGAAATTTAATTTTCTGCTCCTCCCCTTAAGGTAATCGTGTCCTGCTTGAGTGTTCAATTCATTTTTGTTGGTGTGTGTATGAGACAAGGAAATATTAAGTCATGAATTTAGAAAAGAGCCGATGATATGTTTGAAGTAATCATGCGCATCAGATAACATTTCATGGGAGTCTCACAAATTAATATTTGTGAAGAGGTTGACATCATAAATCAGGAGCTTTGCAAACAAGTGATGGCGAATAAAGATAAAACCGAGGCTTGATTAAAAATAGAGCCTGAAGATAAAGACAAGGTATCGAATTGATGTATTTCCAGGCTGTGAATACAAATTAATCGAATGATTTCTTCAAAGGACAATCGTGGGAATTCAAAGTAATTTTTTTCACTTAGCAGGTACCTAGCTTACTCACCAGTGCAGATAGAAAAGAAAAATCTAAGTTTGTTTTCATTTAGCTGCCACCCAGCAGATAAGACAAATCATGAGGCTTGGGAAGATTCACGGCTTGTTTGGTAGCTGTCAAAAATTTCAAAGGGTCTACAAATTTGAAAAAAAACAAAAAAAGATCTTGCCAGCCGCTAGGTCATCAGGAAAAGACAAGTAAGTCCGAGAATAAGACAAAATATTGTATGCACTCAGGTTGGTAAGAGAATGTAAAAAATGAGCAGTCAAATAAAGACAAACTTTAAAGTGGCTAGATAAGACAAGGCAGATTAAAAGACAAACTTAGTGGAGATAAGACAAATATAAATTTAGCCGCCCAGCTGTGTGAAGGCATTTTTATTCACTGTTATTTTATCTTGCAAAGGAAGGTGTCTGGTATTTGGTCAGAGTATCATTTGCTAAAATTTGAGTTAGAAGATTGCTGTAGAATTTCTGAACTTTCTGTGCATGTAAGAACAATCAAACACCACTCAAAAGACCACTGTTTGTAGATCTTTGAGTGCATTTATATCCTAAATAGATGTGTGCCTAAATCTGAAATCAGAGCAGAAACTTATCTTCCTGAGAATATAATTGTTTGTGGTCAAATGTTTAGAAGTCATTGTATACCTATACCTCAATCTCTCAGTTCATGTAATGTCAAAAGTAGATTGCTAGCTGAATATCAGCTTGAAGGGTTATGATTGAAGCCTGAGAATCAACATCTTGCATCATTTGAGTAACTAGCACTCATTAGTTTCAGTTATTGGTTGGTATAGTATTGTAGACCAATTCAAGGAAGTTTATAAACGGGAAGCCAAACAACTCTTTGAGGACTACCAGAGCATGCTAGATGATTTTAGAACACAGTACTCTTTTAATGAATATTTAGACTGTGTTGTTGCCTTGACTCCTGGAATGATTGGTATGGTAAAGTTTATCAAGAGGATGTATAAGGAAAAAATTAATGAAGTTTGGGTCGAGTTCAATGATGATGCTGCAGATAGAAATAACAAAAATACTGTTTTTTGTAATAGCACCCAAACTATTGAGCATAATCATGATGTTGATGTGATGGTACATGAGGAGAATGTTGACCTTATTAGCGCTCAAGAATTTGTTATCAGTCATAATAACAATTCTGATTTTCATGACAACAGTAAGGAATCTTTGCATCCGTATGAGACAATAGTGATTTCACAGGTGGATGATATTTCTATAGAGTTGTCACATGTTGGTACTCAAGATTTGGGTACAAATGATGCAATTTATGGTGAAGATTTATGCCACCATGAGTCTGATTTTTCATATCAGACCCTAGAAAACAAAATAGAAAAAATATTTATTGGCAGTGAATCCCAGGATCGTGCTTTGGATGGACATGCAGTGACTTTGGCAGCGGAAGTGTGTGGAGATATTGTCATAACATCAGCTTCTACCTTGTCAGTTGATTCATCCTATGAGGTACATAGCAGCAATACCTTAGTTGTTGCTGTGTGCACAGTTGATAGCACACATGATGTTGCTTATCATGAGGTGAGTGGCGTCGATTCAGCCTCATATCATAGTGCAAATGACACATCAGAAGATTTGTGTGGAGATGTTTCGTCACAAGGGTATCATCATTTAGCAGGGCAATTAAAGGTTAATGACAATAGGATTGCCACAGCCTTAGAGCATTTTGATGTTGCTTGTTAGATGTTGGCTACTTATGGTTGGGGTACTCCCGTGATAGTTGAGCACGATGGTTGTGGACTTTCCCTTACATAATTTTATACACTTAGAGAAATGATTGGGATAATGAAGAATAATTATTTACTGTTACTATCCGATTGGGATTACCTTCTCAAGTGGGATGGGATTTGTTTTGATGCATTGAAGGGAAAGGAAGAGGAGGTTGATGAGCTCACTCATGAGCTTAAGGTGACTATGGACTCATTGAAGAGCAGCTAGTTGGCCCCCCAAGAGTCACAGTCACAGATAGAGGAGCTTACCTTGGCATTGAGTTTGGCATAGTCTTCACCATCGCCAGATATAGTTCAGATTTCCATGGTAGCAGTTGGTGATGACCATACACCCACGAGTTATAGCTGTGAGCAGGTTGAGGATGTGGTTACATCCATCACAGATGTTGGTGCAGTTAATTCAGATGGGATGAGTGCATTGGTTGAGAGTAGTAGAGAACCACTTGTTGCACCAGGTTCTCTTGAAATTAGTCCCATGTTAGGTGATGTAGAGTAGGTGTTTGAGAGCTCTTGTGATGTGATTGTTGATTCTCTCGAGAGTTATGCGACAGACCACGTCACCACTCTATCATCATCACAGGAGATATGTTGGGCATCATCCAATATGGAGATTGGTACTCATGTTGATTTGTTTCCCTCTCCTGGAAGCAATTCGGTCACTTCATCCCATGCAGTGGAATTGTTCCCCCAGGACTATGATGGTCAACCATTGACAAAGGTGGGAGCATTTTATCTTGATTGCATTCTGAGGAGTGCTCATCACTTCTCCTTTAGTCCACACACAAAGGAATTGATGATGTGTCGGGTGGAATGGCTCAAGGTTTATACCATCTGTAGTGGGATGGGAGTTTGCCATCTTCAGAAGATGGGATTAGCGGCTGCAAGTGCCCGACTCAGTTGTTTGTGGGGGATTACTTGGAAGGGTAATAGTCAGTTATCCATCATGCTGATATGTATTCGACAGGGCTTGCTACTTCTATGTCATTGAGTTTTCATACGGGTACATGGTTATAGGGTGACTATGGTGTCAATTGGCATGATGACTTGGTTAGTTATCACATCCATGAGGGTTTAGCAAAGGACAGAGAGAGATTTGGTGTAGTAGATGCTTCTAGATGTTCTTATCTCCGCATGACAAATGGATGTGAGTTCAGATTGTATTGGGACCCAAGTGGTGACAGGTTTGGCACTGAGTATTGGACGGGTCCCATTGGGTTGCTTCACCACTTTCAGCATGGTGAAGTTGGAGACAGTAGAGCGCAACAGAAGTCTGAGGATGTCAGACACGACAAACTTCCATTTTGGGTTTGGGATCTAGGGATGGCTTGCGCAGTTGTGTTTGTGTTGGTGCTACAGGAGTCAGTTAGAGATGTGTGGGACATTGCACAGTTCTTCTTTTGGGCCTTCTGAGGGGTGGTGTTTCTTTATAGTAGAGATTGCTTTGGGACAGGCAATTTCAGGGAGGGTGAACTGTAATGTCCCCATTTTTGTGAGCATTAGAGTTCGAAGGATTAGCCTATCAGTTGACCCTTGTAGGCTAGTATGGTGGGTTAGAGGGTTTGGTTTGGGCGTCATGGAGCTCTTCAGGTGTCAGATGGTAGTGTTTACCTCTCCAGATTGTTGGTATATTTTGAGGCTAGGCTATTCAGAGGTTTTTGGTTCTGTTTTGAGGGACTTACTATTTATAGTAAGTCAGTGGATGATTGAGAGGGACCCTTACTATTTTTAGTAAAGCAGTTGGATGCGCAGTGGATGTAGTGGTTGACTCCTTGGTTCATACAGAATCAATAAATAATGAGTATTTATATAGTTATGTTATTTTAATTATTAATAAAGTAATACTTTATTAATAATTAATTATAAAGGCTTATTATAAAATTATAATGTCACTTTATGACCAATGGAGCCATGACCCTCAATTAAGTGACTTAAAGTGCAATTAATGAATTATTAAAAAGGGGGAGCCTATATATTAATGCATTTAATAAAGTCAATGGGGAAACATTAAATATCATTTTAAATGATTTAAAAGCCTCATGAGGAAATCGACCTATGTTGGAGAGAGTATAAAAGGCACAAAAGCAAATGACAAAAGGTATCATTGGATCATTTTACATATTGGATTTGTGCATTTTGGAGAGCTTGGATCTTGAGGATGGAAACATAGGGTTTTTGCACTTCCTTGATCATTGAGAACGAAAACTCTCATTGATTAGCATACTTGAGGTTGTGAAAGATCTTCCAAAGGATTGCCGTTCAGATTGGTTTCATCCAGGAGTCAACATTGTGCTTCATCGGATTTACAGGAGAGATTCAAAATAAGGGTCTTATCATTTATCAAGATTAGAAGATTGTTTCGGGTATGCCCTTTGTGTAAAAGATAAATAAGATTATCCATTGAGAATAAAGATATCTTTGCAACATTTCCTTTGTAGTTGCTTTACTTTCTATTGAGCATTTTTATTTCCAGCATTGTAATTTCTATACATTGTTATTATCGCACTATCATATCAAAAACACAAGAAAAAACAAAACCCAAGAAAAGCACAAACAATTTCAGAAAACCTTCATCAGAAGTACAAAGTTTCAGATTGGAGAGAACTAGGGTTCTTACATCAACTGTAGATTCACAAGAAAATC
Source organism: Sequoia sempervirens (assembly GCA_007258455.2). Taxonomy (NCBI): domain Eukaryota; kingdom Viridiplantae; phylum Streptophyta; class Pinopsida; order Cupressales; family Cupressaceae; genus Sequoia; species Sequoia sempervirens. The sequence goes on from VDFB02173768.1 coordinate 210,997, forward strand.
TGATTAAGGTGGATATTTCACCGCTGAAACCAGCCCAACGAAGGAGGGTTTTCGTCCTCTCTACGCAGCCCAAGCAACCTTGAAAGAAACCGGCAGCATTTCTTTGTGTCGTCAAAGTCTGGATGATGAAAATGAGAGCTCTTAATTCTTCTCTAGAAATGCACACCCCTCTCTTCCTTTTTAATATTTAACATTTTATAATATTATTTCCTTTTTCTCATAGGCGGCCAAGCTTAAGGAGGAAATATAATATTTAATGATCTTTTAAAAACAACTTAAAGTTGTTTCATTAGGCGCCTTGGTACACTTCTATGACCACTTTACCCCTCAATACAATTTAATAACATAACTTTATAAAATAACACTAAGTGGTCGAAATAAGCAAATATTAAACTGCAACCAATGTTCCACGGAGTCTCCTGAAGGGGACGCATCTCCATGTGGGGGACGGGTCTCGGAGACGGGGGGACAAGGGGTCTAAGTTTGGGGACGGCGGGGGGACGGCGGGGGGACGGCGGCGGGGGGGCGGCGCTGATATACATAGGGTACTTGAATAACTAGTTATAAAAAGATGTTTTAGAATAACAATTCAAATTAAACTTTGGCAAATTAGTAAAATTGCAAATACTAACATTTTGAATACTTGAAAACTATTAGTAATCACTAATCAAATAAAATATTAAAATTTGACAAATGAAATTGTCGAATTTGAGATTTCTATTATATGAATATCGAAAATATGACATGTCACATCATAATATCATATCATAATGATAAAAATAAGTAGCATGAGTACATTGATAGTTTGATATCATAATCAAAATAAGTACAAAATGCAAAAATGTAGTTAAGGGAGGCCTCTAATCATCCCCAAACTCCTCATCACTCGAACTACTAGAATCCTCGCGATCAAGCACTGCCAAACTAATACCAACTAGCCCTGCATCTGAAGCCGAAACTGCAGCATCCTCATCAATCTGTGCTGGCTCCTCTGGGTCTACATCCCACCGTGCTGCTGGACTCTCTTTGTACAAAAGTGATTTGCGGTCAATGAGACGCAAAGCACTATGTACAGCCACAAGCTTCTCTGCTCTCCTAGAGGTAAGTCTGTTCCTCTTAAGAGAGTGGATGAAGCTATATGTAGACCAGTTCCTCTCAGCAGCTGAAGAACTAGAAACCTGAGATAACAATCGAATGGCTAGAGTGGTAGTCAAAGATCCTGATCCATGGCAAGTCCACCACAAAATTGGGTCCTCCTGCGCCATAGTTCGCATATCCATCTTGGCTGCATCTGAATAACCTCTAAGAGTGGCAAATTTGGTCCACTCAGTGCGAATCACACTGGCATCTACATCATCATACATCCTCTCAATGCACCTAAAGAACCCTGCCTTCACCTCTGCATCCTGTATCGGTGTTACTCTACCAGGCCTAGTCAAGTACCACTTAGGATTAAGTGCATAGGCTGCCATGTGCAAGGGAGTGTTGAGCTTCTCCCATCTCCTGTGAATGATTGGCTGAATGTGCTCGTGGTAGAATGCTAATGTAGGGTCCCTCTCTCGCACAACAGCCCTCATCTGATCAAGCATAGAATCAATGCACTCATACACCTCTCCAAGGCTAGGTGCATCCGCATCCCCATACCTGATAACCTGGAAAACTAGTTTAATGATGGCAACAATATATTTTGCATCAGCCCAAAACACATCGCTCTTCACTGTATCCTTCACCTTCCTCCCATGCTCTGTCCTAGACTCGGCCCACCTACTCCAATCTGCTGTCATGACCATGAGTTGCAGTGCCTCTTGCAACTCAATCATTCTGTCTAAGAGAATGAAATAAGAACCATATCTCGTATCAGTAGGTTTCAGGAACTCCTTCTTAGCGAAGGTCCTGAAAAGTGCATGTGATGTGTGGTGGTTGCAGATAAACATCTGCACATCTCTCGCATCATGAACCACTGCTCTAATCCATTCAATCTTTCCCATGTCCTTGAGTGCATTGTTCATGGCATGCACACAACATGGGGTCCACCAGATATGCCTATAAGTAGCCTCAATAAGTCTCCCTGCAGCTTTGCACACATGCGCAGCATCTGTCACAACTTGGACCACATTTTGTGGCCCAACCTCCTCAATAGCACCTCTGAGAACCTCAAACTGAAAATCAGCATCTTTGCGATGCCCTGAACAATCAACTGCCTTAAGAAAATATGGGCCCTCAGTACATGTAACCATGATGTTAATGAGTGGACGATGGCTAATGTTCGTCCACCCATCCATGACTATGCTACATCCTGTCTCAATCCAACACTCCTTCATCTTCTCCATCAACAAATTGATCTTGGAATAGTTCTTATCCAAGATCGCTGTCCTCAATTTCGTCTCACCTGGTGGCACATATGATGGTCCTCCCTTTGCCACCATCGATATCATATCCTTAAAATAAGGAGATCGGGCAACATGAAACGGGATGCCATTGGCAAAGAAGAACTTGCCAATGGCATCATCTATCTCATCCTTGAGCTGCACATTAAACAAATCTGCAATGGGGTTACTTTGAGTTTGACTTTGCACTTTCCGTTTCCCCCTCCCCTCTCCTGCATAGGCACTAGAAGAAGAACCTGGTGTCCCTCCTACTCTCGTCTGCAAAGTATGGCTAGATCTCTGTTGTTGGCTATGCTGAAGCTGTGTCCTATGAGACAAAGTAGTAGGCACAGGTGCAACTGGAGTATCATCATGAACACCCCATAACTTATTTATTTCAATTTTGAATTTCAGGTTTTCCGGTTTTAATAAAAAACGACATATCCCCACACCTTTTCCTTTAATGAAAAGGAGGTGTGCATTAACTCTAGTGATGCTGCCATACCACCCACCACCACAAAAGTTGCACTTCCACCTCCTTGTGCCACCAGTTGTTGCCGCTTGCGGTTGCCTGCTTAGATCTTTTGTTGCAAATTGTTTGAGAGGGGAAGTGGGATCAAAAGGACCCCTAGCATACTTTGCCAATATTGCAGAAGGGCAATTTACATTACTTGCTTCACTTGCCATGGAACTAGTTTGGACTTCATGCTCATCCCCATGGTCATCCCCCTCAACCCCAGGTTCATATTCAGGATCAACATCACTATGTGAATGAGCTTCATCCTCACTCATGTTGATGTCATCATTGTCATGAGAGCTCATTGTGACACTGCAATAAACAAATAAATTCTATAAGTGCCTAGTTTCAGCCTAGTTTCTATTTAACAAATTTGAAAATAAAATTTTAAAATTTCATGATGAATCTTGATGGAAAGATGAAAGAAAAAAAAATGAGCCTTGAAATGAAAATGAAGAATATGAATATGCATTTGCAGCCATGTATATGAAATTATGATTAAATTTTTAATCATAATTTCATAGACATGTGGCTGCAAATGCATATTCATGTTTTGATTTTCATTTCAATGCCCATTAAAAACATCAAACTACATTTTCAAAATGAATCTAAAAACTTGGAAAACAAAACAAAAAAAAATTGAAAAAACTAAGATAAACAGTCATAAAATCCTACCTTGTGCTTGAAAAATCCTTCAAAATTGGTGTAGAATGCTCCTCCTCTTCTTCTTCTTTCTCCTTCTCACCCCTCTTGCACTTGCAGCACCTCAAACTCACTCTTTCACTCACTCTTCTCACTGGTTTTCCTCTTCTTCACCTAGCTGCTCCAAAACATCAAATGCATATATGAGTAAAAAAGAAAGCAATTTGAGAGTTTTATTTCATTTAGAGGCTTTGAGATGGGTCCCATAGGCCTTTAGGGTTCGGCCCCATGCACAAACTTCAAGAAAAATAAAAGATTTTAAAAAAAAAAGCACTTTAAAATGCGTCCCAGCGCGGGAGACTCCTCGTCTCGAGACGCTCGAGGGACGCTTGGACGCCTCTCAGATGTCTAGCGACGCTCAGATGTCTCGGAGACGCCCAGACGTCTCCCCCGTCTCAGAGACGTCTCTCACGTCCCGGCGGCGGTGGCGGGACGGCCAAGGGACGTCTCCATGGCGTCCCCAAGTCTCTGAAACGTCCCGGACGCGGAGACGGCACAAAAAAGGGGGGAGACGCGTCTCCGTGGAACACTGACTGCAACCTTAGGCTCTCCAACAAAAAATGAGTAATTATGCTGCCGCGATTACGCTGGCCTGGGACCAACTCCCTCAAAGGCGACTTACTATAAATAGCATGGCTATAAATAGTAAGTATATGCCAAACACCCAAATTGAGCGAAACTGAAGACCTTATAGGAAACTATGACCAATTGAAGATAGCAACATCAATATTGGCTATTGCTATAAATAGGAACCCCTCCGGAAACCCCCAAACTGAACTGCTAAAAATAACACTTACTATAAACAACATACTGCTAAAAATAGTAAGTGACTGCAAATGCATTTTGAGCGCAAACCGGGTAGTCCTCGCTACTTACTAAAAATAGTAAGGCTGGAAAAGGTTGTCAGATGCAAATGCATGTCATACCGCTGCGAAACGCTCTAAAAACCCATAAAGAATCCATAAACCAAATTGCCAGACTCCAACATGCAAGCCCTTGAATCCACAAAAAAAGCCACCAAGCCGCTAGAAACCCTAATTTTGCATCTGACCTGCCTATGGGTATCCGGAAGTAAGTCAACAGTCACTGGGAAGTGTAGTGCTAAAAAAGGGGACATTACATCAGGGTTCTGATTTTTTTTACCGTAATTTTCTGATTTCTCAAATCTGATTTAAAACTCATAATTCTGCCCTAAATTTCTGCACTTTTATTTTCTGCTCAGAACCCTAGATTCTGATTTGATTTTCTGATTTCATGCAAACATGAACAACGAACATATATGCCTCCAAATGTTCAAATAATAAAGCAATTCTATTTATCTTTTCAACCTTAAACACAACCAGCCATGAACAATTACAAAATGATCACAAGTACATGAAACAGATCTGATTTCAAATTGTCCCATCTGCTGCTACAAATCAGAATTATTGTCTATGCAAAATGCATCACAAAATGGGCTCAAACATTCCCAGAATTTACCCAGAAGTCTGCTGCTACAAATCAGGTCTAAGTACATACCAAAATGCATGAAAATGCTGCTCCAAATATGCCTTAGCTGGGTGAACTACTTCAGCTATGCAAGATGCCAAAAAGTATGAAAATATGAATGATGATGCCTCCAAAACCCTATCAAGAGGTGTGCTGGTCTGCTGGTCTGAAAATGAGGGTTTGACACCCTTGCAATGCACTCAAATGACCTCCAAACCCTAGTCACCTCTCCTCCAAATGTGGCGCTCCACTTTAGGGTGAAACCCTAGGGCAAAACAATGCAAAATCTGCCTTCAAAATGCTGCTCAAACTGATTTGTACATTTGAATATTACTTTCCAACCCTTAATACCTCACAAAACACCATTGAAGCACAAGTAGACCTTTGTCATGAAGTCCTCCCAAGATGAACTAGGTTTTCATCCATCTCACCAACAATTCACATCCTTGGAATAGATGCAACAAGTTGCTGGTTCAAACTGAAGATAATATGCACGATGATGAAATGGCTCAACAACTCCTTATATTTATATCCAACTTGCCTTTTCCCAAGTTGGGCGCCCAATTTCACTTTTAAAAATTTGAATTTTTTTCTTTTTATATTTTCCAAATGGGCACACAACTCCATGAATTAAATATCAATATATTTTTTTCTCCCTTTATCCTCCAAAAAGGGTTGCCCAACATCATAGAAAAATCATAAAAATATTTTGGTGCCATCAAAATTAATAAGTTATTCTCCAAGTCCGCCAAGCCATATAAAAATAATTGAGCCATAAAGAATTATTTTTCTAATTATGCAAGGTTCAAACCACATTCCCTACCTCATGAGTTAGCCTATGGGAATGATGAATAGGCTAACTGAAATAAGCCCCTTAATTTTTTCATGATTTTCAGTATCAATTACAATGCAACACGCACCCGTTAAGGTTAGCTCCAAAACCAAAACGATGCTGAATAGTAACTTTAACCAAGAATGCGCCCTAAAACCACTGAAGGAAAAGGGGCGGACATATGGTCAGAGGATTCCTAGGATCTAAATAATACTGAAATTGATTACAACTGAAAAGTAAAAGATATAACTCAACGCCAAGAATGTGCACACAAAATCTTTTTGAAGGAGAGGTGCTAAAATATGGTGGAGTACTTATTACAAAATTGAAAGAACTTAGGTAGTGAACCAGCCATGAAATTTTTCCACACTTCCACTAATACAGTGGGGGGAAAAAATTACAAAACAAACTAATTCATCTGTTGCGGCAGGCATTCACTCGTGAGTGGGAATTCACCACTTTTTAGTGGGTACAAAGAGAGATACAATTTGTTTATTCTCCACACTGGCGGTAAACCATTCAGGGGTTATAGTGTTTTGCATAAAAATCACAAAGTAAATGCAACAATATTATTTACTGGATTAGTACTACTAATTCATAATCTTACAATGCAAATTATCTGAAATTTACAAAGTGTTACAATTAAAGATAAGCTAATGATAGAAAAGGTTGATACAGTACTACTATAACCAACTTACAATGAGCCTCTTACAATGAATTTTGAATAGAAATTTGCTCCAAACTTCTGCAAAGGTTTACTGTATCTTTGATTGCAAATGTGAGTTGAATGACCAAGAAATAAAGCATGATAAGTGAAATAATCAGGTCTGATTTCCAAACCAGCAAATTGAAATAACTAGACTAGCAACTAAACCATTCACTAAGTTATTCAAAACTTCTTCCAAAATGTTTCTATCTCCTTCAAATTGTGTACAGATGAACTAGAAGCTTAAACACCCAATAATTAAGCATAACTTGGAAAGAGCAAAGTCTGTTCTAGAATTCCATTGAACCAAAACGCAGACCAGCAAGTAAACAATCATTCAAATGCTTATTTCACTCACCAAATCTCCAACAAAGCTCTCCAAAATTTGATCACAGCTCCCAAAGGTCAAAACGTCCAACATATAAAGATGTAGCAATCCAAATAAGCCACCATAGACCAAGCTCGAATCCCAAGGAAAACAACATGAGAATGGTACGGCCAAGAAGAAGTACGACCTCCTCTAGAAATTCCAAAACTACAAATTAAAATCCAATAATCTGCATAAAGGGTTGCCCATGTACTAGGAATCCATTGCTTCAATACCCAGAACAAGAATAAAATCTTTCAACAAGTTATGAATGAAAATCATCTATAGCCATGTATAAACCAGCAAGTACAAAATTGGAAATTATTACCAAAATCTTCAACTTGATGCACAATATGCACTTCTGAATGAAGCACACCCTCAATCCACCATCTAGGGAACCATAGTTGCAGGCCCGAAGAATGGAGTAGAATTGCTAAGCTTCCCCTTAGCCGGGTTCTGAATTCAATCCAACAACATTTTGTTATATTTTTCCAAAGATAGAGAACTCTTCTCAAAGCCTCAATATATAAGCTTCAATTGGGAACTTAATCACTTCAACTTCGAAGAGGGACACCACCTTTAAGCATTTTACTTTTTGAAATAATAAAACTTTATTCAACCTCCTTTAGGCGTCCAACTTAATAATGCAATAATAAAGCAGTTAATAAATCATTAAATGCACAATTGACCCCATAATGTCTCCTCTTTAAAAACATGAAGTTATCACTCCTAGGCGTGGGGTACAATTGAGTAACATAAAAATTGACTAAGTATAAACTTAGTACATTGAGATAACCAAAGCCAAACTGAAACTGAAGGTTAGCAAGATGACTTGAGCTGAATTGCTGATGATGCTACTGCGAAATTTAGACTTACTATAAATAGCCAACTGCTATAAATAGTAAATTTACATCAAAACAACAGAAAGCCAAACTGATCACTGAACTGTTGCTAGACAAATACTGCCAAAAGATAGACTTGCTAAAAATAGCAAACTGCTATAAATAGTAAGTCTGCACAACATTCTCCGAATGCCAACTGAGTAGTATCATGACTTACTATAAACAGTAAGTGCCTGGAAAGATTATCAGATTCAGCTGCACAACACACCACCCTGGAGGTCCCTGAAAGACCTAGAGAACCCCATAAACCTTTTGCAAGCAAACCCTTGAAAAAGCATCTGAAAGAGGAAACCCTAATTTTCTGCTTCAACTTAGCCTATGGATTTCCAAAAATAGGCTAAATCCAAATGAAGAGCATAGGGCTAAAATGGGGACATTACAGTCTGCCCTTCCCAAAATTGCTTGTCTTCAAGCAATGCCACCACACTCCAAGGAAACAATTTGATCCTCACTATGCCAAGTAGGATCCCAGGGTCCCAAATCCATCTCCCTATAGACCCATCATGCGGACCCTGCACCACTCTGATCACAAAAAAATGACCAATATCCCAAGATTGCATTGCACTCCTTCCAAACACGTGGCTTAAACTGATTGTCCGGAAGGAACTGAAATCATCATCTTACAACATCTCATACCCTATAAACTTTGAGGAATCAAAAACAACAATACCACAATTTGATACATTCCCGAGCAATAAGAAAAATAGTCTTCTCAACTCAAAGACATGTTCCTCATCATAACTCATAACATCAAACGGAGTCAAATCAACATATATGACTCTTCCAACACTTCTTGCAAAGAGAAGAGCAACTCCTTGCAAAAGATCCCCCATCATATCCTCAAAACTCCATGAAGATGTATAATGCCTTATTTGAAACAAACTGATATAATTGAGATGACTCTAAGGAAAACTTACAATTTTCACCTCATGAGTTTTTAACTGGTGAACCAAATCAGTTTTTAACTCGCTGCCCCAAACATTGGTATAGGAGAAAACACAGAGAAGGCCACTGTTGAACATTAGAGAACATCCCATACATGAATTTTGGCTGCTTTGAAACAATCCTTTTCTCATTTGAGGCTCAAAATCAGTCCTAATAGTAGACTGGAAGGTCAGAAAATGGAAACACCGACCAACTAACAGGTCTGATTTAGGCAATTTGAAATCTGATTTATGAAAAATCAGCATCCCAAACAATAAGTAGCAACTGCAATATGAAAAATCTCCAACAAAATAAGCATATCTGCTCTTGAATAAGGCTGGTGGCAGCCCTATCGAAGGTCCCAACGCCACCATAGACCAACTTCTGATCATATTTCCTTCCCACAACACCAATTTATGATAAAAAATAAAGGACCAATGACAGAAAAAAGGAGGCAGCAAACATAAAACTAAAATTTTGACACTTATCTCTCCATCCAACCTTCTTTTTATGCATTCCATTCTTCATAAGAAAATTCTTGAGATCCCAAATACTAATTTTCAATTGAAGACATTTCCCAATACATAAGTAAATAGTCACAACCACATTCTGAATATTATATGCTGGTTTATCCCCCATAAAATTTACAGTATTACCTTCTTGCCAAGTAATGCCAGGATCCCAAACTAACAACCATGAAGGACCACTTCTCAAACAGAGAATTGTTCGCACACGAATCCTCTGATTTGCTCCTTCCATCTGAATTGCCACTTCTTGAAACTCCAAGAAGTATTCAATCAATCTTTGTTTGTTGAAGATATCGAATCCAAAATCTTGTGATATGACTTGCCGGAAAAATTCCATGAGTCCTTCATCAAATGCAATTCTGAAATCAATCACTCTAAGAGAAGATGAAGATGTACTAAAATTTGACAAGAGCCTCACAAGCATCCTCGTCAAATAATGAATGAAACCTTCATCAACATGCCAATCATCTCTTTGTTGATGAACAAGATTGTCTTCATTTCTTTGTGATACATGAGTTACCATTTCTTATTGAATGGTTGCACTAGGAGCAGCAGTAGATTCAACTTTGTGCAACTCATGTATCAACTCTCCAATGTTGGAAGACAAACTCAAATCCCCTCCTTCAGTAATCTCTGAAGCAATTCCTTCATTATTTTCAAAAAGAGGATTTACATAAACCTTACTAGAACCTTCTTCATACAAGAGATTGTCTAAAGCATGAAAAACTTGAGAATTTGAATGTTTTGGTCTCTCAAGACAGCATTCCAAATCATATGTTTTTTGTATGAGATCCAACTCATGAAGAATTTTCTGAAGCTCCTTTGCTCTTCTTTTGTTTTCTTGCTCCCATGAATATTGAACAGCAACAATTTGACTTTCTGCTTCAATTAGAGTCTCATGCACTTCTTGCAACCTTGCTTTGGTAAGCTCTTTCCACTCCAATGCCTTGTCAGCAATATTAGCCACTATGTCTTTGTCACGAATGATGTGCAAAAGACTAGATTTAATCTCCTCCAAGGCAAATTTAATGGATTTCATGTCATCAATAGAAATGCAACATACAACTTCTCCCATAGGCACATCATGAATCAAATGTTCTACTTGTCTATGAATTCTATCAAGTTTTGACAAAACTTCAATACCATTATCAACAATGTGTGAACTTGAGCTGCAATCTTTATATGCAGCCTGAGATGGTGTAGAACAGCCTTGATGGATAAAGATTTCAAAGATCGTTTGAGCTGTACTCTTCAATTTGTCTCGCATGTGATGAACATTATCCATCATTCCATCCCTAGTGCGATCCAATTCCTTAGTCTTTTTCCTTAGTTTGGCTTCGGGTGAAGAAAAATCTACCTTATAACTACTAGAAGCTTCACCTTCCATGTTGTCTTCTACACATGATTCAAAAGAATTGATCAAATCAGCTTTGAAGTAGGAAGAGACTTCAACTTCCTTTTTCTTCTTCTCCTTCTTGACTTGACTTTCAAACCAGCATTCTCTGGAATTGTGAAGAAGCAAATTGCTGATTGAACACATATCTTCAACTATTTGAACTTCTTCCTCATTTGGATTTGCACTTATGGCCTCTTCATGCATCTCTGTTTCAACTTTTATTTCCAAAAGTTCTTTCTTTGAATCTTCAACATGAGGCTTCTTAACACAAGCGAACTCACTGTTCTCCTCTGTAGAAAATAAGAGTACTTCACTAGTCTTCAAGGCTTCCATTGACACATTATATTCTTCTACAAAATGCTTGGATAAGTGCAAATTTGTGGATACCCCTTGAACTTTTGCAATGTCTTCAAAGGGATTCCATGTAATGTCCCCTTTTTGACGGAAACACTTAAACCCGAATCTTGCATTAAAGTATTTCTCAAAGAGACACTAAAATGTTAGAGATCAATAAATTCAGTGATAAAATCTAATAAGACTAGAGATGATATAAATATTTCATGCTCGTCAAGGAATTATCCATCTCTTCCTATAACTTCTATGAATGATTCTTCTATAATATGTTTCATAAGTACATTAGGGTAGGTATTAAACATCTATCAAGAACCCATAGATGGCGTTCCACTCTACCATTTATCATCTTAGTGAATGAATAGAGTCATCCATACATCAAAACATAATATCGTCATATGGTGTTCTTGTGATTAAATAATTGACCATTATTATTATGGGGCAGGTTTTGGGTCTGCACTTATGACTAGGATAAATTTATAATTATAGGGCTCTATTATGAACTCAAGTAGTTGGATCCATATAATTGATCATCAACACTAGTGCATTGAGTCTATGACTCTACCTTACATGTCTTAAGCATAACATGACTGAAATCAAAATATATCTACTGCTGCCTGTACATGAGACCTGAGCATATTATAATTTGATTTAAATAACACTAAATATACCTAATGCTCTATTTTAAATATTACTGTCTTAATTCACATAATATTAATTGTACCTAATACTCTAGCTGGGACTTCAAATATACTAGGACGATAACACACAGTAAGGAATACATCTAAACTATGTATCATAACTGGAAACCAAAGAGATACATGCCTATTTGGCAAAATATATTCCCAGGTGGCTTAGAGATGCCACGTATCAGTAAATTGCTATCTCGTTTCTTATATCCCTGCTGATCCTTAATCAATTGCAGACTTATATATATATAACTGTAGAGTGCATACCTTTAGTTTACTGTACAGAATTGAACCCTTTCACAAGTACGGTTCAGGAATTGCCTCCCTATGTATCACTGGAGATCTATTTGCTGAAATCGTCTCTTTCTTGTCTTTTCTTCTTTTCATATTCTAATTCCCTTATCATGTTTCTTTCATCCTTTATTCATCGATGTCCCTCACCATCTTACTTCCTCTTACTTTATATCCTTTTCACAATGACAAAAGATGTGCTTCTTTAAGGAAGGTTGTGTTCTTTCAGTTTGGGGGGACGTGACTTGCTGCTTATAATTAATCACTCAGCTTTGTATTTGATGACTATTATTTATATTGTTTTTAGGTGTTTATTTTAATATGCTTATATTTATATTTTATTCAATATTTATACTTATATTTATTTTGATATATTTATATTCATATGTTATTCAATATTTATATATATTTGTATTTTATCTTTTATTCAATATATTTATATTTTATAATTATAATATTATCTATAATTATAAAATCTTTATTTATATTTATATCATATTTATAGTATCATTATAATAAATGATTATAGTTGTTAATATTTATATATTAATATTATCTTTATAATTAAATTGCTTATATATATATGTTATTTATTTTTTTATTTGAGACAGTTATTATTTTGATATTTGGTTTATTTATTTTTGTCTCAATATTTCATATCTAGTGTTACAATTCCAGGGACATGACATTCCAACTTTCATCCTCTTTAGCTTCATATATCTCTTCTTTATTTTCAACAATCTTCTTCAAAAGTGATTTCAACTTATCTTCACATTGATTGGAAATTTCTTTAACTAACAAATCAGCAGTGGGAGAAATCTGCTCTTCACGTTTATAAGCATCCAAGAGAAGAGTTTGGACACTTTCAGGAAGACTATCAACTTCTTTAATGGTGTCAATTAGAACATTCTTAACAACTGCAAACACATCTTCTTCGTACTCACTCCAAGTCGAAGTGAAGAGATAATTAAACAAATGGTAAATCTGATTTTCCATCTCCAATTCTATCAGAAGGATGCAAGTTCTTACTTCTGAAAGTGTTTTTAAAACAACTCTTCTAGAAAACAATCCACTCCCAGTTTCATCCAAATCTTGGAAACTATCCACTATCATATTTAATATAATCTTCATAGTTTCATCATCATAGGGCAAATGGGGATTTACAATTCTTATTATCTCCATGAAACAAAAAGAAATTAGTAGCTTGGTTTCTTCATCAGGGTGCCCCAACCAATAGGTTTTATTCAAAGAATTCACTACAGGAGCTAGTGCCAACTCCATTTTCTTTGAAGGTGATGGCTTCACTTGTCTCAAACATTGTTCTAACAAATGAAGAATGTTCTCTTCATTTTCTCTTGATTGAGATTCTTTGTCAAGTCTCTTTCTAGCTATATATAGTGCTTGTGCCAGTTTCATCTCTTCATTAGCCATGCCTAACTGCCAACTTCTGGATACCACAAGGAGTTGAACTAGAATCTATTCTGACTTTTGGTGTAGTACCAGAGATCTTTGTCACTCAACTGCTTAAACATGAAGCTCTAATCACAGGATGGCAGGCTCTTCTGCTCTGATACCACTGAAATAAGCCCCTTAATTTTTTCTTGATTTTTAGTATCAATTACAATGCAACACGCACCTGTTAAGGTTAGCTCCAAAACCAAAACGATGCGGAATAGTAATTCTAACCAAGAATGCGCCCTAAAACCACTGAAGGAAGAGGGGCGAGCATATGGTTAGAGGATCTCTAGGATTTAAATAACTCAATATTGAAATTGATTACAACTAAAAGGTAAAAAATATAACTCAATGCCAAGAATGTGCACACAAGATCCTTTTGAAGGCAAGGTGCTAACATATAGCGGAGTACTTATTACAAAACTGAAAGAACTTAGGCGGTGAACCAACCTTTAAATTTTTCCACACTTCCACTAATATAGTGGGGGGAAGAAATCACAAAACAAACTAATTCATCCGCTGCGGTGGGCATCCACTCGTGAGTGGGAATTCACCATTTTTCAGTGGGTACAAAGAGAGATACAATTTGTTTATTCTCCACACTGGTGGTAAACCATCTAGGGGTTATAGTGTTTTGCATAAAAATCACAAAGTAAATGCAGCAATATTATTTATTGGATTAGTACTACTAATTCACAGCCTTACAATACAAATTATCTGCAATTTACAAAGTGTTACAATTAAAGATAAGCTAATGATAGAAAAGGTTGATACAATACTACTATAACCAACTTACAATGAGCCTCTTACAATGAATTTTGAATAGAAATCTGCTCCAAACTTCTGCAAAGGTTTATTGTATTTCTAATTGCAAATGTGAGTTGAATGACCAAGAAATAAAGCATGATAAGTGAAATAATCAGGTCTGATTTTCAAAGCAGCAAACTGAAATAACCAGACCAGCAACTAAACCATTCACTAAGTTATTCAAAACTTCTTCCAAAATGCTTCTATCTCCTTCAAATTGCATACACATGAACTAGAAGCTTAAACACCCAATAATTAAGCATAATTTGGAAAGAGCAAAGTCTGTTCTAGAATTCCATTGAACCAAAACGCAGACCAACAAGGAATCATTCAAATGCTTATTTCACTCACCAAACCTCCAACAAAACTCTCCAAAATTTGATCACAGCTCCCAAAGGTCAAGACATCCAACATATAAAGATGTAGCAATGCAAATAAGCCACCATAGACCAAGCTCGAATCCCAAGGAAAACAACATGAGAATGGTATGGCCAAGAAGAAGTACGGCCTCCTCTAGAAATTCCAAAACTACAAATTAAAATCCAATAATCTGCAGAAAGGGTCGCCCATGTACTGGGAATCCATTGCTTCAACACCCAAAACAAGAATAAAATCTCTCAAGAAGTTATGAATGAAAATTCTCTGCAGCCATGTATAAACCAGCAAGTACAAAACTGGAAATTATTACCAAAATCTTCAACTTGATGCACAATATGCACTTTTGAATGAAGCACACCCTCAATCCACCATCTAGGGAACCATAGTTGCAGGCCTGAAGAATGGAGTAGAATTGCTAAGCTTCCCCTTAGCCGGGTTTTGAATTCAATCCAGCAGTATTTTGTTATATTTTTCCAAAGATAGAGAACTCTTCTCAAAGCCTCAATATATAAGCTTCAATTGGGAATTGAATCACTTCAAATTCCAAGAAGTTGAATCACTTCAACTTCGAAGAGGGATGCCACCTTTAAGCATTTTACTTTTTGAAATAATAAAACTTTATTCAACCTCCTTTAGGTGTCCAATTTAATAATGCAATAATAAAACATTTAATGAATCATTAAATGCACAATTGACCCCATAATGTCCCCTCTTTAAAAACAATATGAAGTTATCACTCCTAGGCGTGGGGTACAACTGAGTAATATAAAAGTTGACTAAGTATAAATTTAGTCCATTGAGATAACCAAAGCCAAATTGAAACTGAAGGTTAGCAAGATGACTTGAGTTGAATTGCTGATGATGCTACTGCCAAATTTAGACTTACTATAAATAGCCAACTGCTATAAATAGTAAATTTACGTCAAAACAACAGAAAGTCAAACTGATCACTGAATTGCAAGGATTGAACTGCTACTAGACAAATACTACCAAAATATAGTCTTGCTAAAAATAGCAAATTGCTATAAATAGTAAGTTTGCACAACATTCTCCGAACGCCAACTGAGCAATATCACGACTTACTATAAATAGTAAGTGCTTGGAAAGATTATCAGATTCAGATGCATAACACACCACCCTGGAGGTTCCTGAAAGACCTAGAGAACTCCAGAAACCTTTTGCAAGCAAACCCTCAAAAAAGCATCTGAAAGAGGAAACCCTAATTTTCTGCTTCAGCTTAGCCTATGGATTTCTGGAAATAGGCTAAATCCAAATGAAGAGCATAGGGCTAAAATGGGGACATTACACTAACTCCCTCTCCAAATGCTAGATGATCATGTCAGAAATGAGGACATTATATTATACCTTTTAAAGTAGCTATTTCTTGTGCATTTCCCTGCTTTTGGAGAGTTTTGGGGCTCATGTTTCCATTTTGGAGATCTTTCTGCTTCCAATTTTTGTGCAACTTATTTGTATATGAAGATTTTTTTTTCAATTACATAGAACTTGGAAGTATTGTTAGACTGCTGACCACCTTGTTAGAGGTACTATTGGCTGCTTTGCAAGTACATTAATATTGACTTGATTATTACCTAATCAAGAGACCATCTCTTGATTAAAATGCACAATTTTCACTGCGATGACTTTGTGGACCTTATGGGCTACAGAATAAAATTCCTTGGGATGTTAATGCTAATCATCTTCAAACAACTCTTCCAAAGTATTTGAGGTAAAATGATAGATGAAAGCTGTACTTATTAATGCATTTATTACAATTTACAACAATCTCAAGCCTAAGGAAGTTTTCTGAAACTATGATGTATGGGGACATCATTGTTTCTCTCTAAGTAGGGTGTATTAGAACAAGAATTTTAAAACCAAAAATAATTTTTTGAGTCAAATAAAGCTTAGGTACTCAATGACGGCCCTTCTTTAAGTGAAACAAAAATAAAATCATATTTGTTACACCATCATCAGAGGTGTTAGAGAGTTTGAAGTGCTTGTCCTATCATAATTCTATGGATTCAAGCTATTTTGAAACCTGATTACATGGGTGTTCATATCACGTCATTTCTGGAGGGTAATTATAGAGGCCACAACACTGAAATATTTTTAGAAATGGCTTTGTAGGTCCAAATACCATGCCAGTTTTTGATAAGTGATGACCTTAAAAAGATTATGGTTTTTTACACAGTTTTTCAGATATGAAGTCATTCACAAGAATTATGAATTATATAAATTTGTATTGCTTTCAATCTTATATTTCTTTTTGCCACTAAATTGGATTTTAATGTCAGGAATGCCAATATAGACTTGAATGTCTCATTTGTGATATTGATATTGATGATTCTTGTTGATCAATAATGTGCTAGGCGTGAATTTATATTATCAAAAATGGTTTTCTTATGTTTGCTTTGTTTGGCAGCTCTTAAGGCACCAGGCATGTATCCTTTACAGATTCCTCTTTTTCAGGATACATGGCAAAGGATAGATAATGTTTCAGTGTGGGAATGGTCTGGCCCAGCACTTGATGAAGGGGATAATGCAGCCAATTGGTTTTCAACGTACCTTGGCAAACCTAGTCGTTTAGTACGGTTTGATACAGGCAAGTTCAACATCTCCTATACTTGCCAACGAAAGAGCTTCAATGCAGAGCCATACTATTGGTAAAGTGAATGTAAAGATAGGAAAATTTGTGTTATATTAGAATTACTGTTAAGAACCTTGTACATAATTTTAAAGCTAGAAGTCATTGTCATTAATTCAAAGCCATATATACAGTGGAGTTTGTTGTATATTTTTATCATTGTTAATATGTAGATCACAGCGGTGTAGCTTGAATTGTTAGGTGGTTTTCTTTTACAAGGGTAGCCATGAATCACGTCTTAAGTGCAAGGAAATGCATGTGCTTGTCATCATTTCTTTGTGACCGATTTATTGAATAACCATGAAATTCAATCTTACATGCCAACAGCGATGATACTTGGTTGGGTTAAGAGATGACAACGTAAGATTTTATGCCATAAAGCATAAAAATTCATAACACAATGATGTACAGTTAAAAAAGTGATGTACAGCGTTGTTCTTACTAAGAATGAGAAACATTCCTTAAAAAAGTTCTATTGGATCTATTCAATTTGGGAGCACTTATCTTAATTTTTTTAAGTTGATAAATCATGTGTTATCGTACCTAACTATGACAGACATATTACAAATAGTGAAACATCTATTTGAGTCATCTTATTCTAGATCACCTTGGTACAAGTTCAGGTATGGAATTGGATGAATTTTTAGGGCGCCATGTTCAAAATATCTGTAAATAAGAAAATTAAAACTATAATAAATATAAACAAAACTAAACACAATATCAAGTCTTAAGTGCAAGGAAATGCATGTGGTTGTTGTCATTTCTTTGTGACCGATTTATTGAATAACCATGAAATTCAATCTTACATGCCAACAGCAATGATACTTGGGTGGGTTAAGAGATGACAAGGTAAGATTTTATGCCATAAAGCATAAAAATTCATAACACAATGATGTACAGTTAAAAAAGTGATGTACAGCGTTGTTCTTACTAAGAATGAGAAACATTCCTTAAAAAAGTTATATTGGATCTATTCAATTTGGAAGCACTTGACTTAATTTTTTTAAGTTGATAAATCATGTGTTATCGTACCTAACTATGACAGACATATTCCAAATAGTGAAACATCTATTTGAGTCATCTTATTCTAGATCACCTTGGTACAAGTTCAGGTATGGAATTGGATGAATTTTTAGGGCGCCATGTTTAAAATATCTGTAAATAAGAAAATTAAAACTATAATAAATATAAACAAAACTAAACACAATATCAAGTATAGATTAAAAACAAACACAAAATAACAGAACATTACTAATAATTCTTTTGTTTTTTGTTTTATCATTGTTTTTCTATTTTTTTTTGTTATGTTGAAGAGTCTTTCTACTGGAGATGATCCAATTACATCATTAGAGACATCATCTCTTTCTCAGAAACTTACTGAAAATGGGAATGGCATTCCAAAAAGTTCTTCAGTTAGGACCCAAACTACAATTTACTTGGGATGTATTAATACTAGGACCAATACTAGAGTCTAGAACCATTCTGGTATTGGTAAGGGGAGGTGGATTTTCTCATCCTTTTCTTCCATTTTTACTAGGAATGGCTCTAGCTACTATGAATGAACAATTCAAATATACTCCCCAAGGGCCCAAGCCATTCCATTTGTATAGTAAATTCAAGCATCAACAAGCATTTCAATTATCTATTTCATTATTCATTTGAAAATATTGAAAATTGAGGTTGATTTACCCTTGAAAATATTTGCTGAGTACTATGGATTCATGGAATGTTCACTATTTCGGTTGATAGAACTAAAAGCCTAAACAATGAGTGACAGATCTTAATTATTTACAGGAATGTCTGTCACTTATATTGCACAGGGAGACATCCTTGAGGTTAAGGACCAGATAAACCTGCCTGCCTAGGAACACAAGTAATAGGGAAGGTAATAAACATCTTCAAATTTTGATTCTTGGATGCATGGGAGTTTTGAGTTGTAATAGGTTATAAAAACTATATTCAACATTTGAATAGACTCAAAACTGCTATCTCAGAAACATACGAGGTCATTCCAATGTTCCTTTTCATATTCCAAATGATAGCTCCATCTTTAATAGTAGTAGGAAAAATAATCCATTACACACACAAGACTTGGATTACACAATCATGGTTGAAAGCTACAGTAGATTCATATATGGATATTTAAAAAGTGGTTTACCTTTTATGCAAAACTATATGTGGTCAGTAATTGGTGAAGTCAAACCTACAGTGATGGACAAATTAGTTAGAAGAATGGCAGATTAATGACGAAAGAGCCAATTCAATTGTTTTCTTTGATATAGCACATAATATACAGAGTTGCATATGCTTGAGTTAACTCACAGTGAAGGAGACTGGAATGAGCTAAACAAGTTGTTTGACTCAAAACCCCAAAATGCCAAGTTTTCTCTAAATCAATGTTTGGGCTGAAGATGGAGAATAAGACAATAATGCAAACATGCATAAACAAGTTGAGATCCCTAACAAGGTAATTTGCAGAGATTGGAGTGAAGGTGAGGATGAGAATGCCCAGGCAAGTCTAGAACATATTGCTCCCCAAGTACAACAGCGTTGTGTGTAGGTTGAGTTAGTTTCCCACACAAACACTAGAGAATAAGATCATAGCATGAATTGCATACAAGAAGTGACTGAATTTGAAAAAGAACAAGCTCTCCTGCTATAAAGGATAGGTAAAGCAAAATCAAATGCTAATTTCATAAATTTCTTGTATGTAAGAATCTGGGACACTGTTGGCGTAAAAACTAACACCTCTAGAGTGCAGGTTTGTACAGACAGCTATGCACACTGCGTAATGAGTGCTCTTCAAATTAGGAGGGGAAGCTCCCTCGTAGTGCTGGAATGCGTGGAAAAGAAAAGTAATCTAAGTCCTATCTTTTTGGTCTCAGCTTGAAGAGGCACAAGGTTAAGAAAACCAAGAGCGTTGCAGCTAAGGATTTTCTGGTTTCGCAGATCATTAACTACAACTAAGCTAACTACTTTAAATCTATCCAGTTTCCTCAAGAAAACAGAGCATGAGGAAATGGAGCAGGAATGATTATACGATAAACTTCAGGTACAGTTTCACAATGTGAAGGCAAGGTGAGCACAACTATTTGCTCGGCTGGGAAGAAGTTTATTGGAAACGACAAATATATGATAAACCGGGTACGGACTCACAATGTGAAGGCAAGGTGGCACAACTATCTGCTTGTTTGAATAGGCTTATTGGAAACAACAATATACGATAAACTAAGTACAGATTCTCAACTTGAAGGCAAGGTGGCACAACTATCAGCTCAATCTGAATAAGTTTATTATTCACACACATCAATTTATAACCAAGACAAATTCTCAACTTGAAGGCAAGGTGGCACATCTTCACTAATCTGAACGAGTTTATTGAACACAAACATGAAGGATAGCCAACTAGGATAATAAATTGCATAGGCTAGACACGATACAATCTACGCATCAACTAGCCACTATATCTAACTAAAGCAAGAATTCACCATCATAATTGCATGAAACCCAAGTGGCATAACAATTCATCACAATAGCAAATACTCATGAACAGATACAGAACGAGCAATATTGAAGGCAAGGTAGGCACAGCATATATTTCTCTCTCGTGCAAAAGTTATGTACAAATGAGCAAAAGCTCTTATTTATAGACATCAAAAGGTTTAGGGAACCCTAAAATCACCTTGAGTCAACTACAGTCTTGCAATGCATGCAAGATTTATTGCTAAACCCTAATAAAGTAAACTATACAGTTAACTGGAAAGCTACCATCAGTTAACCGAAACATCTAATCTAAAAATGGACAATTGTGCAAGCATGCACGTCCTTATTGAAAGTAAGTTAACTGGAACACTACCATCAGTTAACGTAAACCCTAAATACAACTCCAAGTGAATAAAGCTAATCCTAGAATAGATATGCATGACATAGCGAGTTAACTTGAAAAGATAACGCCAAGTTTAACTCCTGTGTATAATGTCTATTCTGAGAGGTGGGAACTGAAGTTTATTGATCGTGATCTCGAGCAACCAATCCCTCAACGAGATTGTTAACTGCATCACCATCTAAAGGTTGTCACAATTCACTGCTTGTCAGCAACTTGACCAAACTTGGCAATCTTTGCACACTCAAATTAGCATTTCACTGACTTATAACTCTGGCGGCTCCGTAACTGAAGTGATGGCCACTGTTTCTTCCGCAGCTTGATGTCTCTAACGCTTTTGCATGACGAAACTGTGAAGTTTGACTGCGCACACTTTGATTGTGAGAAATGCAAATGAACTTGTTGTACATGCAAAATTCCAACAGTATCAACCCTCTAAACTGGCTTTGTAAGACAATTGGCCATACGAGGCATGCAACCATATGGATTTGAGTGACTACGCCTGTCAACCCTCCGAATGCACTTGATACAAATCGGTCTCAGCTTTTCTGACGAAATCATGAATTAAGACCAATTTGGTCTTGAATTCAGTCTGTGTGAACTGCACTCTGAAAAACTCGCCTGTTGACTGTGAACACGGCTATATTCTGACAACTTTTCTGGAAAACTAAAAATAAACTGCTGAGGCTAAAAATAGCCTATCGAAGGGCAATTTTCACGGAAGAATTTGAGATATGGGTTTTGTCCAGAAAAAGATTCTAAGACAACCTAGAACGTCAGAAATGCGAAAATTTGACTTTTACTCAACCATGCAAGGAATTTTTAGTTAAGAAAATTAGAGCCTCGAGAACTGATGCTCTGGAGTAAATTTTCCTGAAAGATTCTAGCACATGGGTTTTCTCGAGGAAGCTATTCTGAATAGACCCAGATGATTTGTTTTGCCAAAATTTTCCAATTCTTCAAACATGCGAAAGAATTTAAGACGAGAAATAGAAGAATTTGAGAAGAAGAAAGATGTTTTTTTTTTATGCTCTTTCTTCTGTGAAAATCGCCCCTGTTCTTCAAATTTGCTGATGAATGTGAACAAAAACCTGCAAAAAGAATTCTTTGATGAAATTGCCCTTGGAGACTAATGATAAATTCACCCAACCTATAAAAACTCGCCTCTGCTCTGAAGAAATACGAATTTCTTAAGCTGTGTGAATGTTTAATGATGGCGCCATGCTTAAATAAAGAGAATTCGCACCATATTGTTTACTGCAAGATTTAAAACCTCGACCAAAATAGAAGGCTTCTGATTGGACCCCCTCCAGTTACACTGACACTATCTTGAAGTTCGAAATTTAAATAATAATAAAATATTCATTATGCAATAGCACAAAGAGGCGCCAATTTTAGAAAATCGCCATTTAAAGCTTAAATATGCAACAATAAATATTAAATATTATTTAACATCAGTTGACAAACCAAGTAAAGCACTTGGATTCACCGACGAACTTCACTGATTTCAAAAAGTCCTCATTTGACCTCATAGGCGTCCATTTGCTCAAGATATCACGCTTTTTATTAACTTCCTATTTTGTAGCTGACTACAAAGTTACAACTGGCCATCTTCGACATTGATTCCTGGGTGACTAGATGATGCTGAGACTGAACAGGTGTATTTATTGCGAAGCCTGCAGAGCAAGGAAGAAATGTCTGCTGGGAGTCATTACTGCAAAATCCATCATTTAACACCTCAAAAAATTAGGCGCCCTTGATTAAATTGATTTTTATGGACCAGACTTGACCATTTCTCCAAACTGCCATCTGACGCTTCAAACGGCTGTTGATAACGAAAGGTGAACCTTGCTGACTGGCAAACAAGCTCACTGCATGCCTGGAAGTATTCCGCATCCAACGAATATACGCAAGGCATTTGAAAAGTGTATTAAGAGCCCCAAAAGTAAAAGCGCCCCTGGCTTGATAAGGCACAAACACCATTTTGACGAAAGAACAACTCTCAACCAGATGCCCTACTTTGACCTCTGATATCTGAAGCTGGGATGACCTGATTCGAGCACTGTCTGTTACTACGCGTAGCCAGAAGGACCTACGAGAGACGTCTCTGGAGGCGACGAAGCAAGAAAACTGCTTCTAAGACCTCAAAAAGAAAGGCGCCTTTCCCAAGATGGAATAGATGACCAGACTTAGCCATTTTCTGAGCTGTCTTCATTTTTTCAGTATTTCACCAAAGACCTCGCATGTACGAGCATTTGCCAAATCCCGAAGGCTGACGGCTAGGCTCGTTGGATAGCTGGAGTAATTACGCTCAAGTCCCGTGAAGACTTCGAACGTCAATAACCTCATCTGACAGGCCTAAAGGCTAGGCGCCCCTGGCCTACAGAAGTTACAATGAATATTTTATGCTTCTCCGCCCGTTAAATTACGTGCCTCGTAGAATCTCTGCCACGATCTTTCAGAATGTTGGATTAACAGGCAAGTTGGTGCGTCGCGAAGCCGGACTAGAGTAGCACAGATGTCAGGGAGACCTTGTCAGCAATTTCAATCACCTCAAGGGTCAATTTGAAGGGCGCCCCTGAGCTACAGGGGCACAGTTACACCATTTGAGGAAGCTCTGTGACGTGAACTCACTTCATAAGCTCATCTTTTGACGTCGACTGCCGGAGCTCTGGGACTCGGATGACTGCATTTGATAGCTCGTCGGATAGGCAGACTAGTCGTGAAGAGATCAGATGCATCAACCATTAGGAATACCAAGATCTAACCCCCCTTTAAGAGGTGCGCCCTTGAGCTACAGGGGCACAAAAGCTGGAAAAAGACAAGCTTCTGCAAACTGCAACTTTGGAATCTTCAACTTGTGATGTCTGTAACCGGAGTTACGAGTCTCGGATAGCCTCGCAGGATAGCTCATCAGATAGGCAGGCTAATTCTGAAGAGATTGACTGTATTCATGAACATTTACCATAGAATTTAGGCCTTCAAAAAGAAGGGCGCCCTTGGGCTATAGGGGCGCAATTTTGCTTTTCCTTGAGAAATCTTCAAAAAATGACCATTGAAATCCTCATCTTAGCCATTGAAATAACCATAAGTGTTGCCATGAAATGCTCCTCCATTGTGAAATGTTTCATTCTGAGTCTCTGATTCAGGTTCTGATCAATGGAACTGCCTTTGACTGACAAAACATTGACAAAGCTCCATGCTTGATATTGCCCAAAAACTGTATTTGACATCATTTTAGCAAGGTTTAGACTATTTTAAGCAAAATGCCTTGATGAAGCAAAAAATTTGGTTTGGGTACAACAGACACATAATATAGAACTGCAAGGCCCAAGAAACAAACTTGCTGAAAGGTAAGGACAAGAAATTAGAGAAGTCAACATGGATGTAAAAGAAAGATGAGGTACTAAAGGAAGCCTTTTTTTGAGAGATGTCAGTCTAGTTTTAGAGAAAGATAGTGATAATGAGGAGGAGAAACTTGTATCGTAACAGGTTTGAATGACTTTTGAACAACAGTGGGTTGGATTGAATGAAAAAAAATACATGGATGATGCTAACTTGACAGAGGAAACAAAAGGATGTTAAGGGAATTAGATGGATGGGAACTAATAGATCGTCAAGGGTCTATTTAATATTAACATGTTAGAAATTTTTCTATATTGTTATTCTTTGATACCATTTTGTCTTGTCTTTTGTAAGACAACTCAAACGAGAATAGTGCGTGAGGTAAAAGTTCTCTTCAAATTAAGGGGAAGCTCCTTCAAAACTAAACTAAACTTAGATGCTAGACTATTGACAAAATATACAATTACTAACACAATACACAATAACTTGTAGGAGGTTTTTGTAAATTGAAAGAAAATGAATAATTTTTTTCTTTATCTTTCTGACCTTGAGTATGCTCTTTCGATAGTTTTTGCATCTTTTCAATTCTACTTTGGTATGTTTCTTCTCCCTTTGGAGCCTATTTTTCTCTCCTCTCTTCATATTTCTTCTTCTCAACAAGTATCATCATCTTGCTCTCTTTGTAACCCATTTCAATCTTAGCAACAATCTCTGTCAACTTCTTGTTATCACCCCTTGTCATTGATGCTTTAGTTTAATCATTCTTAATCTCCTTTTATCCATCCCCAAAAGTGATTCCAAATTTGACTTAGTAGTTGGGTCTCTTCAAGATCTCTCCCCATTTTATCGTCACCACCAAGGTGCCTAACATTTTTCATCCCCCCAGAGGGTTAGTACCTATTGTGCAATACCATACATTTCAACCATTGTCATAGTTTCCATTTGTAATCAACTTCCTTGATATATTCCTTACTCCAAATCTCTCCTTAATTTTATGATTCCCTCTTATGCATCAACAATTGGGGTCTTAGCAATGAAACCAAATGTTGATGTAATGTCCCCTCTCAAAATATGACAATAAATGTTTTAATTAATTTAACGCTAAATGTCCCAAGTAAAAATCATTATTTAATTTAGTGTTAAATTAATTGTCGCAAAAGGGAGTTATATGGCGAGTTTATTAAAAGATGAATAAAATATTATTTATGGTTAGGTTAAAGTGAAATGAAATTTGAATCATGAAATATCCCCCTTACTTTTTTTCCAATTTTTTACACAAGAGTTTCACCCATTAACATTAGATAAATGAAAGATAACCAAACTGAAATGCAACCCTTCACTTTCTGATCACCAAGATCCCAATGTGGGCAAGGTGAGATGTAATGTCCCCTTCCAGTTGACATCTCTCAGTACTTGAGATTAGCCTATTATGTGGCCCTCGTAGGCTAATATGGAGGATAGAGGGTCTTGTTGAGGCATGGCTTGGCTTCAGTTGTCAGAATTATTCAGTTTGGCTTTCGTTTGGGGTTTTTTGGACATCATTTGCTTGATTTACTATTTTTAGTAAGTGGAGACACTCAGTGGAGCACCCCTGCTATTTTTAGCAGTATGGTCTGGTCATATGCAGATTCAGTCATTTATCATCCGGCTTCAGACGGCTTGTCATTTGGACTTATATTGAGGGAGATATTAATATTTATTTGCCAAAATAAATATTAATTTAATTGAAGCTTATATTATAAAGTTATAATGTAAATTAATGTTATAACTTAAGTGACTTAATGAAGGGGTTGACCATCATGAAGAAGGGGCCATATTTCAATTAATTATTATAATTAAATGGGCGTCCAAACTATTGGAATATTAAAAGTGAAATTCAAAGTTTATTTAAATGATGCTTTTTGAAGGAAAACGACTTGCTTGAGGAGATATAAGGTTTCTTTGGAAGAAATTCATCATTATGATATGAGAATCGATTTTAGCCAATTTCTTCTACAGAGAACAAAGCCAAGGGTTTTAGTTTTCTTCTGCATTGGAGAACGAGCCATCTTCAGTGTATTGTAGTTCAGAGGCTGTGAAATATCAGTTGATTTATTGCTTGTCAGTTGAATAGCTTCATTTAGAAGTTATTACAGAGCTTATTGAGAAGTTATTATTTAGGTTTTGATTCAATATTCGTCAGGGTTAGGGTGATATCTTGAGTGGCTGGTTTGGTTCTACATCTGGCATCCTTTTCAAGGCCGTACGGATTCATTTATTGTTGTTGTTGGGCCGTACCACTTAGCTGCAAGGCTGTACTTTCTCTTCAAGCAAAAACGCCTTGCCTTTTTGCTGGATCCTGCTTTCAGAGGTGGCGCCTTGATCTTCTGGAGGTCCTGTGTCATTTTCACAGAGGGAGATCATTTACTTTATGTTGGCCGTACCTTTTTATCATCATTTCAGGCGGCTGCAATAAGTCAGGTTTTCAAATATTTATTATTGCCTTTTTACTTGCATGTCTGGATTTCGCATTTGTAAGCTTTCAAAAAGATCAATAAATGACTCGCCTTTAGAACATAAGCTATATTCCTCTATATTTTGTCTTCTGGCATTTTATTTATTTTTTTCAAGCATTGTTCTTCAAAATCGCACCATTCATCTTATTTCACAAAAACCATCAGAAACAATACAAAACAACAAAACAAAAAAAAAAATTGCATTTGCCATCGACAGTCGGGGTTGAGAGACACCAGGTCTCTTACAGTGGTATTAGAGCAGTTTCTTGCCATCCTGAGGGTTTGGGATTCATATGCAGCCACAGGAGGTTGGACCTCACAGATATTATACTCGAAGGAGAGCTTTGTTTGACAAGGAACAGGAATCGAACAGGCAGCCGGGTACCATAGGTGACAGAACAGAGATTCCTCGAGATCCTTGGGATTTAGATGCAAAGGTTAGACAGACTCTTAGAGATTTACGGACAGGTCAGCAGCAGGTAGTTGATGTATTACAACAGTTGACCACGGTGATACAGAGGATGGGTTCGCCTAGGAGACCATCACCATGTCGTGATGAAGACAGGAGTGATGCAGGTTCACGGAGGATACCCAGGGTTGTTTCATGGACAGCAGATAGGCCTACCTGCCCGACTTTTGTGAGACAGGAGCCTGATGGGGCTACTGCAGATGAGGAGCCTGAGGAAGTGTTCGCTGATATTCTTATGGTAGCAAACGATGAGTGGGAGTTATTGACCCTAGAGGTCAGAGAGAGAATTACTTTTGATAGGTTTCTCACACAGAGGCGAGAGCATTACAGGAACAGGCAGGATAGGAGGCCTAGACATCAGAATAGTGCCCTGAAGCACGCCACAAACAAGCTCACTTTAGCTATGTTTGATGGCAACGGTAAGGTTACAACACAAACTTGGATCAGTAAGTTGGATACCTTCCTTACATTGCGTCCCATGGCTGAGGAGGATGCTATTAGATATGCTACTTTGCATCTTGAGGGTGTAGCTTATGACTGGTGGCATCATGGGATGGTGACACTTCAGCATGACCGTATCATCACTTACCAGGAGTTTCGTGGATAGATTGGTGGAACGGTTTGACAAGAAGGATCCTGAGATTTACTTCAGAGATTTGGCCCAGTTGAGACAGGTTGGTAGCTTGGAGGCTTACATAGGAGACTTCTAGCGGTTATCAATGATGGTTCCCAACATATCAGAGAGGCGTTTAGTTGTACTCTTCGTGGAGGGATTGTTGGAGCCGATGAGAGGATGGATCAAAGCATTTGATCCTCTCTCACTACAGGAAGCGATGAAGAAAGCACGCAGCATGGAACTTGTAGCTCCATCTAGCAAGTTCAATTCCAGGAATACTTCTTCATTTAAGGACAACAAGGGATTCAATAAAAATAAAGAGAAATCTGATTTTAAGAGTGAGTCAAAGGGAAAATCAGCAGCACCCTTGGACCGTGAGACTTAATGATTTGCGCAGGAAGAAGCTTTGCTTCTACTGCAAGGGTCCCTATGATGCTAACCATGATTGTCCTTTGCGGCCTAAGGGTAAGGCCAATAAAGTTATGTGGGCTTATTATGAGGATTCGGAATCTGAAAATTCCGAACAACAGGAAAGCTCTGAGGAGTCAGAGTCAGAGCTCCAACTCCAGGAAGCATGGTTGTCTAGCATTCAGCAGGAGGGATCTTTCAGACTTCGTGGAGATTTGGCTGGTCAAAAGGTTATCATCCTTTTAGACACAGGTGCCACCCATAATTTTATTGATGCCAAATTTGTGGAGAGGCGTGGGCTCATAACTGAAGAGTTGAGGGCATTTGGGTCAAGGTGGCTGATGGTTACACTCTCAGGTGTGACCGTATGATTAAGGATCTTCCTTTGCGCCTGAATAATTATGAATTCAAGGCTGATTATTATGTGGTAAATATGGGCGATATTGATTTAGTTTTGGGCATGAAGTGGCTTCATTCTCTTGAGGAAGTTACACTTCGTCTCAAAGACATGGAGATCCGGTTCGAGGTGGATGGGAAGATGTAATGTCCCCTTCCAGTTGACAACTCTCAGTACTTGAGATTAGCCTATTATGTGGCCCTCGTAGGCTAATGGGGAAGATAGAGGGTCTTGTTGAGGCATGGTTTGGCTTCAGTTGTCAGAATTATTCAGTTTGGCTTTCATTCGGGGTCTTTTGGACATCATTTGCTTGACTTACTATTTTTAGTAAGTAGAGACACTCAGTGGAGCACCCCTGCTATTTTTAGCAGTATGGTCTGGTCATATGCAGATTCAGTCACTTATCATCCGGCTTCAGACGGTTTGTCATTTGGACTTATATTGAGAGAGATATTAATATTTATTTGCCAAAATAAATATTAATTTAATTGAAACTTATATTATAAAGTTATAATGTAATTTAATGTTATAACTTAAGTGACTTAATGAAGGGGCCGACCATCATGAAGAAGGGGCCACATTTTAATTAATTATTATAATTAAAAGGGCGCCCAAACTATTGAAAAATTAAAAGTGAAATTCAAGTTGATTTTAAATGATGCTTTTTGAAGGAAATCGACTTGCTAAGGAGATATAAGGTTTTCTTTTGAAGAAATTGATCATTATGCATATGAGAATCGATTTTAGCCATTTCCTTCTTTAGAGAACGAAGCCAAGGGTTTTAGTTTTCTTCTGCATTGGAGAATGAGCCATCTTCAGTGTATTGCAGTTCAGAGGCTGTGAAATATCAACTGATTTATTGCTTATCAGTTGGATAGCTTCATTCAGAAGTTATTATAGAGCCTATTGTGAAGTTATTCGTCAGGGTTTGATTCAGTATTCGTAAGGGGGAAAATATCTTGAGCGGTTGGGTTAGTCCTTTATCTGGCACAGTATTCAAGATGGTATAGATTTATTTATTGCTGGTTTAGGGCTGTACTTCACAACTGAAAGGCCGTACTTCACAACTGAAAGGCCGTACTCTTTCCACAAGCTTGGACGCCTTTCCTTTTTGCTGGATCCTGCTTTCAGAGGTGGCGCCTTGATCTTCTGGAGGTCCTGCGTCATTTTCACAGAAGGAGATCAGTTATTTGATGTTGGCCGTACCTTTTTATCATCATGCCAGGCGGTTGCAATCAGGTTTTCAAATATTAAATATTGCTTTGCTTTTTAGTTTGCATGTTTGAAATTCATCATTGTAATCGTCCAGAGAGAATAATAAATCCATGTACTACCGATTTAGAAGTCTATTTCCTGTATTTATTAAGATTTTTAGAAGCATTTATTGCAAAATCGCATCATTCATCTTATTGCACAAAAACCATCAAAACAATACAAAACAACAAAACACAAAAAAAATCAGTTTAAGCATCAGAGGTTGAAAGTTGAACTAGCAGGGTTCATCACAGAAGACTCATATACTGAAGGCCATCCGAGATAGTAACGTCAGGACTATTTCCTTCTGATGGATGGAGAGACTTATGCGTCATGACATGGTTGAGTGGGCTGCCGAGTGCACTTTGACGCCTAGATAGGAGGGACATCATAAGACCGAATATCATCCTGACATTCAGCAGTTGAGAGTTAAGCATGGGAAGGTTTTCAGTGACATTCCACCAGGGAGACCTCTAGACAGAGGTATTGAGCACATCATAGAGCTTGAGGAGGGCGCCAAGCCCGTCATTATTACTCCTTACCGACACCCAAAGCGGCTTAAGGATTAGATAGAGAAGACTATCAAGGAGTTGCTTGCTATGGGTCACATTCGACCGAGTAAGTCACCATTTGCTTCTTTAGTTGTTCTAGTGAAGAAGAAAGATGGTACTCTTCGTATGTGCATAGATTACAGAGTCCTGAATAAGAGGACTATTAAGAACAAATATCCCATACCCCGTATAGATGAGCTTATTGATGAGCTCCATGGTGCCTGTTACTTCTCGAAGATAGACTTGAGATCGGGATATCATCAGATTAGAGTTCTTGAGCAGGATGTTGAGAAGACTGCTTTTCGCTGTCATTGTGGACATTTTGAATTTGTGGTTATGCCGTTTGGGCTAACCAATGCTCCAACGACATTCCAGTCCACCATGAATAGAGTCTTCCACTCACATTTGAGGAGATATGTACTTGTCTTCTTCGATGATATTTTGGTCTACAACAGGACATGGCAGGAGCACTTGGCTTATTTGGATACAGTACTCAGCATTTTGGATAGGGAGTCCTTGTATGCCAAGGAATCCAAGTGTGATTTAGGGATGATTGAGTTGTTATTCTTAGGCCATATTATCAGTGCAGAGGGAGTGCGGATGGATCCTAAGAAGATCTGTGCTATCATAGATTGGCCTACTCCTGGGAACCTTACACAGCTGCGAGGATTTCTTGGATTATGTGGTTTCTATTGCAGATTTATCAGTGGATATTCATGCCATGCAGTGCCTATGACGGATTTGCTGAAAAAAGGTGCATTCATTTGGACTCCTGAGGCATAGGAGTGTTTTCTGAGGTTCAAGGAGCTTATGACTACATGTCCAGTGTTGGCAATGCCAGATTTTACGAGACCATTTGAGCTTCAGTGTGATGCTTCTGGTGAGGGCATTGGAGCGGTGCTTATGCAGGACAAGCACCCGATCGCTTATGAGAGTAGGAAGTTCAGAGGACCAGAGAGGGTTTACAGTATATATGATAAGGAAATGGAGCTTTACAGTATATATGTGATGCTTCTGGTGAGGGCATTGGAGCGGTGCTTATGCAGGACAAGCACCCGATCGCTTATGAGAGTAGGAAGTTCAGAGGACCAGAGAGGGTTTACAGTATATATGATAAGGAAATGTTGGCCATAATGCATGCCTTGGCCAAATTCAGGCAATATTTAGTGGGCAGTAAGTTTTGTATTAAAACTGATCATAATAGCTTGAGGCATTTCCTAGGATAGCGAGATTTGAATGACGGTCAGCAAAAGTGGGTAAGTTACAGGGATATGACTTTGACATCACCTATATCAAAGGTACACAGAATGTTGTTGCTGACGCTCTCTCACGCCGGCCTCATCTGAGTTCTATGGTACAGATTGCAGAGGATTGGAGGCACCTGATTGTGGCAGAGTATGCCAAGGATACATGGGCATCTAGTATTGTTGAGGGATCTATTGTGGACACCAGGTACACACTTGTAAATGACTTGATCATTTACAAGAACAGGATTTTCTTGATCCCAGGGTCGGAGATGAAGAACACTATTCTGCGAGCTTTCCATGATGTACCTATAGCAAGGCATCCCGGGTACTTTAAGACATACAGACAGGTTCAGGAGAGATTTACATGGAAGGGTCTTAAGGCAGATGTTCTTCAGTATGTGCGTGAGTGCCCTGTTTGTCAACAGAACAAGCAGGAGAACACATATCCGGTAGGGTTGTTGCAACCACTTCCGATTCCTGATAGGAAGTGGGAATGCCTGTCGATGGATTTTATTACGAGCTTGCCTAAAGCCCAAGGACGTGATTGCATATATGTAGTTGTGGATCGGCTGACGAAGTATGCCCACTTCTTTTCGATCACCACTACTTACACAGCTACGTAGGTAGTAGAGGTATTTTTCCATGAGGTTTTCAGATTACATGGGTTGCCTCAGAGCATAGTTAGCGACAGGGATAGTCGGTTCCTGAGTCACTTTTGGCAGGAGGTGTTCAGACTTTGTGGGACCGAGCTTACACTGAGCACCAGTTACCACCCGCAGACCAATGGTCAGACGGAGATAGTGAACAAATGGGTGGAAGGCTACCTCAGGAATTACATAGCAGGGCAACAAAAGGCGTGGGTTAAGTGGATATACTTATGTGAGTATTGTTACAATACCACTTACCACATGACCATTCAGATGTCCCCATTCATGGCGTTGTATGGGTATGAAGCACCTAGTTTTCTTGATTTGCTACTGAGTGATAGTAGAGTGCCTAGCGCGGGAGACTTATTGCAGGAGAGTCAAGACATTATGAGGGCTCTTAAGGAGAATATTGCTAAGGCACAAAATCAGCAAAAGCAGTATGCAGATCAGAAGAGGACTGAGAGATCTTTTGAGGTGGGAGACATGGTATATCTCATGTTGCAGCCCTACCGACAGTCTACTCTCGGGAAGAGTGGATCATAGAAGCTCAAGCCACAGTACTATGGTCCTTTCAAGATTGTTAGGCGTGTTGGAGAGGTGGCTTATGAGCTAGAGCTTCCAGCAGATAGTAGGGTCCACAATGTTTTTCATGTGTCACGCCTCAAGAAGGCGTTAGGACATCGTGTGGTACCTTCAGCGGTATTACCTCCCTTAGATGATGAGGGAAAGTTGATTTTAGTACCTGAGTCTATCCTGGAGTATAGGGAGAGACAGCTACGCAGGAGGACCATCAGGGAATATCTAGTGAAGTGGAGAGATTTGCCAGTGGAGGATGCTACATGGGAGAGTGAGGAGATTTTGCAGCATCTTGAGTTGAGATTGCTTGAGGACAAGCAATTTCAGGAGGGGCGGACTGTAATGTCCCCTTCCAGTTGACATCTCTCAGTACTTGAGATTAGCCTATTATGTGGCCCTCGTAGGCTAATATGGAGGATAGAGGGTCTTGTTGAGGCATGGCTTGGCTTCAGTTGTTAGAATTATTCAGTTTGGCTTTCGTTCGGGGTCTTTTGGACATCATTTGCTTGATTTACTATTTTTAGTAAGTGGAGACACTCAGTGGAGCACCCCTGCTATTTTTAGCAGTATGGTCTGGTCATATGCAGATTCAGTCATTTATCATCCGACTTCAGACGGCTTGTCATTTGGACTTATATTGAGGGAGATATTAATATTTATTTGCCAAAATAAATATTAATTTAATTGAAGCTTATATTATAACGTTATAATGTAAATTAATGTTATAACTTAAGTGACTTAATGAAGGGGTCGACCATCATGAAGAAGGGGCCATATTTCAATTAATTATTATAATTAAATGGGCGTCCAAACTATTGGAATATTAAAAGTGAAATTCAAAGTTTATTTAAATGATGCTTTTTGAAGGAAAACGACTTGCTTGAGGAGATATAAGGTTTCTTTGGAAGAAATTCATTATTATGATATGAGAATTGATTTTAGCCAATTTCTTCTACAGAGAACGAAGCCAAGGGTTTTAGTTTTCTTCTGCATTGGAGAACGAGCCATCTTCAGTGTATTGCAGTTTAGAGGCTGTGAAATATCAGCTGATTTATTGCCTGTCAGTTGAATAGCTTCATTCAGAAGTTATTACAGAACTTATTGAGAAATTATTTAGGGTTTGATTCAATATTCGTCAGGGTTAAGGTGATATCTTGAGCGGCTGATTTGGTTCTACATCTGGCATCCTTTTCAAGGCCGTACGGATTCATTTATTGCTGTTGCTGGGCCGTACCACTTAGCTGCAAGGCCGTACTTTCTCTTCAAGCAAAAACGCCTTGCCTTTTTGTTGGATCCTTCTTTCAGAGGCGGCGCCTTGATCTTCTGGAGGTCCTGCGTCATTTTCACAGAGGGAGATCATTTACTTTATGTTGGCTGTACCTTTTTATCATCATTTCAGGCGGCTGCAATAAGTCAGGTTTTCAAATATTTATTATTTCCTTTTTACTTGCATGTCTAGATTTCGCATTTGTAAGCTTTCAAAAAGATCAATAAATGACTCGCCTTTAGAACATAAGCTATATTCCTCTATATTTTGTCTTCTGCCATTTTTTTTTTTCAAGCATTGTTCTTCAAAATCGCACCATTCATCTTATTGCACAAAAACCATCAAAAACAATACAAAACAACAAAACAAAAAAAAAATTGCATTTGCCATCGGCAGTCGGGGTTGAGAGACACTAGGTCTCTTACATAAGAGCATACGGTGGAATGGGGATCTCGTTAACTATACTGGAAAGCTGGAAATACAATGTATTGGTAGCAAGCCGATCAATTTGGAAATGAAAGTACTGAGGCGGCAAGCCGGCCTCTTCCACTTTTCAGCAGGCTACAATGAAAGTATTGAAATGTAAATGCTTAGGCGGCAAACTAGTCTCTTCCACTTTTCAGTGGGTACAACAAAAAGTAAATTATTGAAATGATACGTTTAGGCGGCAAGCCAGCCTCTTCCACTTTTCAGCGGGTATAACCGAAAATAAAGTGTAGAAATATAAAGAGAGCTGATCAGTACCACTGATTTAGCATCACAATAGCATGTTCAAGTGCACTAGAAAGGAGATATACATATCAAAAGATAGCCAGATTGTTAGCCAATAATCTCCACTATAAATGCAAGGATTTTTGATATGAAAATATGAAGGTAAAGAAGAAATACCAGGTCTGACATAGAGATGGCAGCAATAAAAAAATCAGACCAGCGATGCCCTAGCTCACCAAAATTCTCATAACTCACCCAAATCTCCTTCGATTGACCTAAAACTGAAAGCAAAAGATGCCAACATGCTAGGTGTCCCAAACACAACAACAAATCCAACCCAAATAGCACTCAATATTTTGCATGCATCACAATGCAAGTTCAGCAAGTACAATGGCCTCCCTGAGAAGGGCGACCTCTAGCAAAAATTAGGTTCCTCTTCAAAAAAGCTGCAACCTTGAGAAAATGGGCACCCAAGCTAGAGGAATCATTAGAGACAATACCCATAATGGTAGCTAGAGTCCTTAGAAAGTTATGATCAAAATGTGCTTCAGCCAAGCACAAACCAGCAACACCAAAATGATGAAAACACACACCAAAATGTATTGAAACTCAAAACAACTAGTTACCAAACCAAAATCAGAAGACATCGAATGAAGCCATTTGCAAGTGAAGCTCTATCTGCAACCTTTGAATGAAGAAGTAGTCTCAAACCAGCTAGGTACTATCTCTCAAGTACGAAACTGATGTAGGCTAGGAGGTATGCGTTCCTCGAAGCAAGGGTTATGAAATAATTTCAGTAGCACTTCATTATGATAAGCAATGAATAACCAAATGAAGAGGCAAGAGGTCGTATATATAGCTTTTTCACCCCAAGAAGTTCAAAACACTTTTCCCTCCAAAAGGGTTGCCCAAATTTGAGGAATATAAAATAATATTTATTAAACACTTTTGTTTCATCTCCCTAGGTGTGCACTTTAGTCCTTGGAAAATATTACAACTTAGAATATTTAAATCTCCAATATGGGCGTCCAAGTATGAGTCCCTCTTTTAAAAACAACTTAAAGTCATGTGCCTAGGCATAGGGGTCCAAAAGTAACATTAAAATATATTGTGACTAAGTTATAAACTTTCCTTTTTGAGCCCGAGAATATTGGAGATACCTTTGCCAAAACTAAATTGCCTCATTGCCAGAAATGGACACTTCATACTGAACTGCTAAACTGTTGCTAGAAATAGCACTGCCAAAAATAACACTTACTAAAACTAACATAATGCTAAAATTAGTAAGTGACTCCAAACTCAGTTAGAGCACAAATCGGGCAGCCATCGTAACTTACTAAAAATAATAAGTCCGGAAAATCATCCTATGAATATGCATGTTATACCATTCTGAAGCCCTCTGAAAACCCAAAAAGACCCATAAACCCTTCTGCTAAACTCCTACATGCAACCCTTGATTGAAATGCATGTCACACCCCGGGTTGAAATGCATGTCACATCCCTCTGAAGCTCTCTGAAAACCCAAAAAGACCTAGAAGACAAACTGCCAAACTCCTACATGCAACTCTTGAAAACTTAGAAGGAAACCTCGTAGAAAATAGGAAGCCCTAATTTTGCCTCTGACTAGGCTACAAGCCTTTGGAAATAGGCTAACAATCATTGGAAAGCGTAGTGCTAAAAATTGGGACATTACAAATCAAAAGACTAAAAGGAAAAAATGAATTTCAAGAAAGGTGGTCAGTTAATTTTGGAAAGAAGGCAAAAGCAAAGGGGAGCTTTCATTTTTGATAGGCTGGATTTTTTTATTGAGAAGGAGATTTTGCATTTTGTTTTCAAAACTTATTAGGGATGAAAACCTCCATTAAGAATAACACCTTCAGGGCTAGATGTAATGTCCCCTTCTCAGTCCTAAGCTTTCCAGTGACTATTAGCCTATTAGCAGAGTACCGTAGGATAAATGGAGGAGTTTTAGGGGATTCCAAGATTCTTGGAGGATTCGTGTCAGCACTTTTTAGAGATGTATGTAGTTGTTGCCAAAAAGATTTTTGGGTTTTTTTGGGTTTTCTCTGATCCATGATGGGCAGTAAATAAATTTAGATCAATTGAATCAATTCAATCCAATAAAATACGTAAATTTTACATGCTAGAAAAATTAGAAATGATGAAATAATCAATATGCTTGAAAACAAGGAAAGCAAATAAACTAACATGGTGCAAATATGGAATTCCAAAAATTTGTTTTACAAATCCCCTAAAAGAATCTTCTAAATTCTCTCTAGAATGTTTGCTTGATGCTATGTATTGAAGAAGGGAAAATGGGGACTTTTTGCATACGTTTAGCATCCACCAAAATTTTCCCACATCTAGTGCATGTCCCTATCTGCCACAAGTTTTTTAATTAAAATTGCTTAAAACTCAACATTTTTTTCAAAATACTCAGCAAACACTTCTTTGTAGTTTTCACTAAGTACTTGCATGACAAAAAAACTTCAGTACTGAGCAACTTTGTAGTCCTTGCTTGGAATAGCACTCTAAATCTAATAATGAATTTGAAAATATGTATGATGGTTCTTATGCTAGTGTTGTAGGAAACTGTAATGTCCCCATTTTGGGATTATGTCATGTCCCCTGAAATTGTGTCACTAAGATATAAAGTATTGAGAAACAAATAAATAAATAAAACATATATAAGGAAGTTGGCAATATAATCATAATTATAATTATCCAAAGATAATATTATAATTACCGAATATAAAATATAAACAAATAACATTGGTAATTTAAGGTCATTATAATATTGTAAATACTAAAATAAATAACAAATCAAATATAAAAATATATATAAGAAACTAATATAAAATAATAATCATTATTTATAATCTAAAATATCACTATCAAATCTTAATTACCATATAAGTCATTAATACTATTCATTATAAAATAATAAATTGGTAAATCTTATTATCTTGCAAACATAATAATAAATAAATATAAATTGTAATAAAATCAGAAATAGTGAACATATTATAATTCCTAAGAAATCAGAAATAATGAATAAATATAAATTATAAAATATAACAAATAGTAAACAAAATGTAAATTATAAAATATAGTACAGATTAAAGCAAAGTCATTTTAAACCAAAGTCAACTTAAACAAAGCAAAAGAGTTGGCTAAAAGGTGAAGCGATTCCAAGGAAGGACACGTCCCTAGCAAGCCATGATTGGATATAAAAAAGAGGCCAATTTAAGACCAAAAAGTATGGGGATATCGGTGGGAAGAAGTCAGGAAATATGGAGAGAAGTTTCGCTGCAAGGTAAAGGAAAATCGCACTTGACCGGTAAAGATAGGAATGAATTCTGTAGAAAGCATCGAAGGAAATAAGGGAAATAAAAGGTAAGATATTTGTTGACAAACAAGGTTCGATTGTATTGTGAGTTAATGTAGTATATTGGAATAATCATAAGGTATAATCTATTGTTAGCATAGATCAATTAATGATTTCAGAATTGTAGATTCCTCTATGGCAGTCAGCATAAGTATTTTATGGTTTGAGAATTATCTTTATAGGATTCAGAATTATTTGTGACTTTAGAAATTATTTTATGAGTTCAAAATTATTTTGTGATAAGTGGGGTAGCAGTATCATAGTTGATAACTATTTATGTATTTAGAAAATAAGAATTGTTAAATACAATTATGAACTTAATTATTGATAACTGTCAAATATATAAGTAATTTAAATGACAGCTGATCCCTTATAAATACATTTAATTTATTATGTTTCACAAGTATATCTTGATATATATTTGATGGAAAGTATATTAAGATTTAAATTACCAAAATGATAATTGATGAATATTTTTAAGTACATATATCTAGTGATTCATAAATATAGATGATTGACAAATACCATATACACAAATATATATATATATACATTCATGCAAAGTAATTAATGATTTAATTAGGAATAATAATTTATATAAAATGTATATATATGTTTCACACTTGTCTAAGAATGATGCTTGTAGCAATTATTGCACCTTATAAGTAATAATGACTCTATTCATTCGCTATGTCGTCAAATGGTATAAGAGAACCCATCTAGGGGACTTGGTAAGATGTTAACATCTACCCTAAGGTACTTATGAAATACATTATAGAAGAATCATATCACAGTGAAGTAATTTGAAGGAAATGAATAATCCTTCGCCAAAGAATGAAATATTTATATCATCGTTGATCTTATTAGAAGTTATTACTGAAATTCATTAGTCCCTAACGTTTCTAATGTCTCTTTGAGAAACACTTTGAATGTAAGATTCAGGTTTAAGTGCTTCCACTAGAAAGGGGTCATTACAGATTACTCTAAATTTGCCTTGATTTCTTGAAGATATCCTTTTATGATGGTCTAGTATTCATATTGCGTTCTTTTTCTCCTTTTCCTGATCAACCATAGGATAAAGACATTCATAAATTTATTCATTTTCCTATCAAATAATCACAATTACTTATAAGGCTCAATAATTGCTACAAGTATCCTTATTGTATAATTGTATTATATATATATGTAATTACATTCAATCATGTCAAAGGAGCATAACATATCAGCAATGTTATAACTAGTAGCATGCATGATTTATTATTCCCCATGCAATCCATAAAAAAATAGATATCATTAAATAAATAGCACCATGTATGAATTACTATTAATTAGACTATTATTTAAATCCATGATGTATTTATCAACATCATTATTTAAATGTACAAAAATTTATCTAACTTATTATTTAAATTCATAAAATACTTATCTCCTTATATTCATAAAATACTTATCTATTTTCCATCTGCTTGTCTTTATAAATTTCAGATGATTTATAGTCTATATTTTATCTCTTGTTGCTCATTCTATTCTCTATTTCCTTCTTCCCCCTATACATATCTCATTCTTTCCCTTTTTATATCTTCTCATTCAAATGAGCAGGTGTATCTTTTTGAAAAGAGACATTCATTAGAAAAGACACAACCTTTTGAAATGATTGCTGCCTTTTGAAAACTAATTCCAAACCTTTCCAATTTCTATTTTATTATTCTCTACATACTATTGATAGATCTCCTTTTTACATCTTCATTCCTTTTCTCTTCTATCCTCTTCTTAAAATCTGATGTGTATATCTTTATTCTTTCCCTTATCTTCCACTCCTTATTTTATATGCTTATACCTCCATGAAGAGAGGCATCTCTTTGAATAGAGATAACCCCACAAATGGACATGACTTTTAGTTAAACATTCCTTAATGATATCTCAAATTATATTCATTTTATTATTTTGTTTTGATGTGCATTATATTTTACTATTTTATTTTTAATTTATTTGTAATACTATTTATATTTATTTATAGTATTATTTTTATTTAAATGTATATTTTAATATTTATAATATTATCTCTTAATAATTATTTGATAATTATGATAGTATTTATATTAATGTATTTTATTGTGTATCATCAATATATATTTATAATTACAATATTATCTTATGATTGTAATTATAAATATATTAAAACGATAATATTTTCTTTTATAATTTTAATATGTATTGTGTTATTCATTTTCACTTATTTGTATCTCAGAGTGTTCTAATTTCGGGGACATGACAGAAACATAATGTATGTTATGGTATGTACTAGACTAGATATTGCCCATGTAGTTGGAGTCCTTAATTAATTTATGTCTAATCCTAGTAAAGAGCATTGGACCTCTGTGAAAAGGATGTTTAGATATTTGTGTGAAAATTCCGATTATTTTCTTTGTTATTGTGGGACTCATAATGTTGGCAGGTTGTTAGATAGACATGGCCTTGTGAACGTAGATTGTGCTAGTGATTTGGATAGTTAAAGGTCAACAAGTGGCTATGTGTTCACCTTGTTTGGATGTCTAGTTCTTTGGATGAGTAGGAGGCAACCTATATTTGTTTCAACTATATAAATTAGAGTACATGGTTACAACACATTCTTGTAAGGAAGTAGTATGGTTACAAATATTGTGTTTAGGTTTTTTTTTTGAGTGTATGATAGTGAAGATCAATTGTGATAGTTAGAGTGTTATCAATTTGGTGAAAATTCTAAAATACTAGGCTTGTACCAAACATATTGATCTGAAATCTATCAATGAACATTTGATTGTATTTTGCATATGATTCTATATGGCTATGTCCTTGTGTCACCATCCCATGGTACCGCCACTCATGGGCATCCCCTTCCCAATGAAGTGTAACATATTTTATGGCATCATTTTCAAACATAGGATTTAGTGAGAAATAGCTATCGTTTCTGAATCCATGCTCTTTCTGTACATTTACTAGGGCCATCAAATGTAGGAATGAATAATTTACTCAACCTTATGTGCAAATATTGATTAGGTGTGCCTCTTTCCCTTCTAGGTCTATCCTCAATTTAAGTTGACAAAAATCAGTCAACAACATGATTGTGTGGAACTCATCTCCTAGTGACTAATACTCATGCAAGTAGTCTATATAACTCTCCCCATCATTTTTCTATCCCCTCATTACCTTTGGAACTTCTTCTCTTCTTAGGAATGTGGGCATCAAGGGTCTAGCTATTGATCTGATATTTGTCCTGGAATTGTTATTTGACATGTTATTCCTAGAATTAC
The DNA here is from genome assembly GCA_007258455.2 of Sequoia sempervirens. NCBI lineage: Eukaryota > Viridiplantae > Streptophyta > Pinopsida > Cupressales > Cupressaceae > Sequoia > Sequoia sempervirens. The sequence continues at coordinate 252,886 of VDFB02173768.1, forward strand.
TTGCTTCCCCATTATTTCTTTTGTTGTTTTCATCAGCCCTAGGCATGTTCATGTTTTGCAACATTTGTGTCAAAAGGTTAACCAATTATTTCTGCCCTCTAGCAAGGTCATTAAGAATTTTCTTAGTGTTGTCTCCTTCATTTCTTCTTTCCCTATCTGCATGTTTACTCCCACTTGTTGCTTCTATAGGAGTAGCAATTATGAGATATGGTTAAAATTTTACAACATGCTACTTCTACAACCAACAGTACAATTACAAATTATTGCTTTATTCCATAAGATTATTGAATTTCTAATATATTGTTCCTTCTATTTTTATTTAGCTTTCATGGTTTGTCTTCTTAATTGTCAAGTTTGATTTGGTGAGTGTTGAGAACTCTTTTCATGGATATGTTGATATTATTATGTCGTCTTTTGTAGAATTTATTCAGAGAAAAGAGGAAAGAAATGAGTATTAAATTTGTGGGGATAGAGTTATGCATCTATCACATATTCATTTCATTAACAATTTTCCTTTGAATTCTTACAAACATATATGTATGCATCTTTGGGTCAAATATGTAACACCATGAATTTGCAAATAAGTGTAATAATTTAAATTTCGTTTGTTCTTAATTTGTGCAGAGTCAGAGGTCAGGCCAATAGATGAAAATTATGCTCGTGGTTATAAAACCATGTTTTCTGATGAGTATCCATTTCTTATGATTTCTCAGGTAAGGGTAGTGCCAAGACACTCTTTTGTTTCAAGTAAAATCTCATGGTACTTCATTGTATCGCCAAGGTGTACTCATGTAAAGGAATCAAACTAAATCATGTCAAATTGTATAAATGCAGAGCTCATTAGATACTTTAAACAAGCACCTGAGTGAACCTCTTCCCATCAACCGCTTTAGGCCCAAGTAAGATCTTTGTACCATAATTCATTGATTGCACTGTTCATGTCCATGCATTCTTTCTTATAACTTTTTTCATTGCATTAAAAGTCTGATCATTGTTTACTTTTGCAGTTGTAAATAACTTAAGTGAACAATTTTGTGATGTATTTGGATGCACATAAATTTGTTTATTTGCATCCTTTATGATCCTCTGAAGTCTTCTTGTGCATAATAAAGGGCAAGATATATCAAGAATAGAAGTTTAGTTGTGCTTGGCATCATTTACTTTGAATTTTGCAGCATCTTCATAGAGGGTTGTGAACCATTTGCTGAAGATCTGTGGAAGACCTTGAGAATAAATGGGCTGACATTTCATGGAGTCAAGCTTTGTGCACGCTGCAAGGTCTGGAAACTTTCATCCCTTTTATATGATTTACAAAGTATCTGCAATATTTAAAGAGATAGTTATTATAATTTATTGACTTGAGAACAAGTGTACATAATTTAAGTAGGCAAGGAAAAAGAACAATTCATGAATCACTTTATAAGTAAGCATATGAAATATTCCATTCCATTCATCTCAAGCATTTAGAAATGGGGCTTTGATGGTCTGCAAATTTCAATCACATGGATTCATTCTTGGCACATGTTCACAATGGAGTTCATTCACATAGTGAACTGTAATACTCTTCAGAAGAGACATTTCTTAAACTATTGTTGGAATTCAGTTC